>NJCR01000278.1:0-27298 GCA_002234235.1 Fusarium hostae
TTATATTAACTATAAGTAAGATAACTAGGTTAAGAAACTATTAAGTGCTCAGTTAGCCTATAATACTGCCTATAATGAAAGTATAAAGCTTATACTATTTGATATAAATATCGGATTTATACCTAATGCATACCACGATGCTCGGGAACCTAAGAATATAAACCTAACAGCCATTATCATAAGCGATAGGTTAAAGGAAGTATATAATGAACTTAAGATAGAACTAGAATTCATTAGAAAAAGGATATAAAGACACTATAACCCTAAAAGGTTGAAAGGACTAACCTTTATGGAGGGAGATATGGTTTACTTATCCACTAAAAACATCAAAATAGATCAACTAAGCCACAAACTGGACTATAAGTATCTAGGACCAGTCAAGATCAAATGAAAAACAGGGAAGGACCGATATAAACTGGACCTACCCCTGAATATCAGATGTCACCCAATTTATTACATCTCAATGCTCAAATCAGCCGCAGACACAATACGCGTGAAAACCGGCAACAAACCACAATAAATCACAGGACCAGAGGTATACAAAGCAGAGGAAATTAGAGATATACAAAAGATTGATAGATAAAAGATATATCTGATCAAATAGAAGAACTACCCAGAAAGCGAAAACATATAGGAACCAATAAAACACCTCACGAATGCCCAACAACTCCTGAAGAAGTTCCACCTGAACCAGAGGAATCAAGGAAGGCACCAAGACCCAACAAATCCCACTTAGACTGCTCGGCAATGGCAGACCAGTCCCGGAAGGTCCCATCAATCATAGCACCTTCCAAGGCAGCCTGTTTATCATGTTCCGCCTTCTCCAACTCATCCATAGAGTTAAGACCGCGTTAAATCATATCTAAGCCCTTCACCTCCACCAAACGATGCTGACGCCTTAAACAAGTAATTTTAGCAAATTAAGCATTTATTTCATTATAAATATAAGTAGACTCTGCCTGAAGACTGATTAGTTTATCCTCAGCAGCCTCCTCTTTACGCTCAAGATGACGTTTTTCATCAACAATCTTTCGAGCTGACGTCATATCAGCAAAATCCACAAAACAATTTTACATCAGAAAACATACCCACTGCAATAGACAAACCATAACCATTATAGGACACCCCCAATTTGATACAGGAATTATAACGATTTGACTTCGCAGGATTAATAACGCACATATCCTCCAACTTCCGACGAATGCAGTTGGAACAAGGCATGATGGGGTTCCTAAATGCCGCAACAAGGATATAAAGAGATTTTCAATTTTCAGTAGAGGTCTTCTTGGCCTTTGCTATACAGTTAGACATCTTAAGGGGATTACAGGATTAAGATTGGACTTACCAGGGGATAACCAATAGAAAATGTGTTAATCAGGCCTTGAGGGCAAGGCCTAACGGAGGGGAGAGATCGTGTTACAACCCCAGCGCCTGCATCATGTATACCCCACATTTTCTACCAATCATCACACCTCCCGCTGAAGACGATCAGCGCCAAGACTCTACGATCAGAACTGATCCACCACGATCAGTACTGATCCACTTGGATCATTACTGATCCCTTAATAACCTCACTGATCAACAACAATCACTCCAAGTATATAGAACACATTCATTCGCATCTTCATAGAACTTAGCTCACCAGCTATCAATAACGCATCTTTACATCAATAAGCCTAATAAGCATTACTTGATTATTAAGAGATGTAATACTTTATAACCGCTCAGTATAACGCCTTACGACTCTGCAAACATTAAACCTAGTACGGACTAGTTTACCTGTTTGGAACCCATCCCGTCACAAAAAGGCTAATATAGCTATTAAGAAGTAAATCCCTAGCTAGTACTTCGTATTCAGAGCGCCTATGCCTACACATATAGGTAGCCAGGATACGCATCGTACGCGCGTCGACGCGTTTAAGTCAATCAAATAGCTCGAACCGAAACTCTTCAATGAAAAAACGCAAAGTCGACCAATGAAATAGTGAGATCACCACTTTGGCGTGAATTTTGCTCAGAGCATACCTATTGAGAGCCCTCTTTCAGGTGAAAGTGGAATGCAGAGTTAGTATAGGGATTATCAGCCAATGACAATGCGAAACGTCCACTTTCAGCGAAAGTGAATGAATCCATAGAGATGTAGGGTCTCTCAGAAGCCCAGCCGTCTGTTTGTTGGTCGCGAGGTCCACATAAGCCCTAGGTTTATCGATTCTTATCACGCATAAGGTTCTGCATGAACATGGAGCAGACTAGGGAAGTCAAGGTTACGAGAGGCTTAAACTATGCTGTAGTGTATATATTAACCATCCAGCGGTGAAAGAGTCCGTCGGCAAAGCACAATGTGGCGGGATACCAATGTGTCAAGAGTATATGTGAAAGCAGTATCCCTTTCTGGAGTCTGCCAGCCAGCTTGTTCCCAGATGCGTATGTCTCAAAAGAAAGTCAGGTATACGGTGACATGTGTCCCGGGTTATAGAACCACTGCCATTAGCCATGTTGGGTTTAAAGTGAGACTAATTTGAGAGACCAGTAGCTTTCTTGAAGTCTCGAAGCCAGTCAAGGTTATCAGCCGGTGTTTGATTCCATGGGTCATCACTAACACAGTTAGCAAGTGGTAAGATAAACATAGGGGCGAAAATTGAGTTCCACGTACTCATCGTACATAATCCACCGCGCCTGGTACTGAAGTTCTTCATCCGTAGGCACATGAGTGTTCGGGTTAAGAGGAGACATGGCTCTCGTTACAAATCGAGACAGCTCTCTAGTGAGTTCTCTGTACACATTGGTATCGTTGAGAGAGACAGCTTTGGCGCCCATATCAACATTCGGCCTCGACCCATCGGGCGGTATGGAAACTGTGGGGGTATTCAAAGCACTAGAGTCGGTGTTTCCATCTAAGATCCGGGTATCTTGCTCGGCCGGACATTTTGTGCGAGAAGAAACCAAACCATGCCACCCTCCAAGCGCCCCGCTTCTATCGGTGTGCCGTAGGGTTCTGGCAGGGTCCAGGTTGGCACGGATACAAAATGGCACGAGCCAATGTGTTGAGCTATAGATCAAATCGAATAATAGGTTGATAAATATTGGCGAAGAGTTTGGCATTTGACTGATGATGATGTTCGCCTCGCGTTGGAGCTCCTCATACTCTACCTCACAGTTGAGTAGCTGTTGTATATCAACGTGCTGGCGCAAGGGGCCCTCCAGTTTACAATCTTCGAAGATATCCTCTTTTCCGTGAATCTTTAACTGGGTCAATCGGGACTTAGCAGCATCCCTCATAGGACGAATTCGAGCTTCTCTTGTAACGTCTTCTGACGACATGAGCAGGTCGCGTAACCATGACGGCTCAGGCATGCTAGACTGCCGATATAGGATTTCAGCTCCGAAAATAATGCAACAAGCCTCATACTGCAGTGCCCTGTTCGATGGTATTCCGTGCTTGGCTTCAACCTGGCAAGTAACGAAGTAGTCCAGCTCTAGCTGGATTAATTCGAACGCGCTGGTCGGACTGTAAGGCGCTCCCTGCTGGGTGGTAAATGGCAAAGGCGAATTGCGTTCGTAGTGGATAAGATCTAAAAGATTATTAAGGTGCTCCAAGCAACGTTAATGCAAGCAGAGTAGTACTTACACGGAGGCATAGAATTCTCAACCATATCCAGCACAGGGGTTTCAAATCCCCAGCCACCCTTCCAATCAGCCATTGTCTTTCCATCTTTAAAGTGATCAGCTAAGTGATCCACTCGTTCAGACCAAGTGCTGATATGAAGCTTGCAAATCCCGCACTGAGATCGTATCTCTCCGCTTTTGTCAAACTTCCACTTCTCCATTGGCCACTTCCTGAACTGGGCATCATGCACGAGCCGTAAGTGTTGTATGAGATGGTCCTTTCGGTAGAACGTCCGCTCTTCCTTCTGACGTTCTTGACAGGAAGCGTAGTTATGGGAATCGAGATGGCGTTGATTTGGGCCGACGAGCCCACAATAGACGCATACCGATCCCGCATTCCCGTCTATAGTGGTAGGGCCATCTGGCGAGCATTGCCACTGCTCTAGTGATAAGTGTAGTGATTTTTCGTGTCGTTGCCAATTGTGCTTTGTTTTAAATGTTTCCGTGCAGAAGGTGCACTGAAAAGGTTGGCAGGCCTGGAGCAGAGTTCGAGGGCCCCTACTTCCAGCTCGGGTATCGGCTCGCTTCCTTCGTTTCCGAATTTTCCTGACCAAACTAATAGATTTGTACGAGCCTTGTGAAGTGTGGGAGTAAATAGAGTTGTGAGAATCTTGGCTTGAATCCGATGTGCCCGTGCTAGTGATAGAGCAAGCATTGTCTTGGAAGTGTGAAGGCTGATTGACCGTCGAACAAATGCCGGTCAAGTCGTCCAGACATGTTCGCAGGTTTGATACAGCACGTGTGATAGCAGCAACATTGGCGGGTTCGTTTTCGGGTGGGGAATTCTGCCACCTCTGTAGAGGACTCATATCTGCGACGATCGGGGTAGGTGGGCGCTGACGACATATATCAACAGGGTGGGTTTCTGAGGATGGTACGTCGTATCCTGGGGGTTTGCTTAATTGGAACTTTTTCCGTCGACGGGCGTTGGAGAACCAGTTCAGAATTTGCTGTTTACTGAGCTTCGACAATTTCTGTAACCTTTCGATATCTGCAACCGTTGGATAGGGACGGTTGGTATGGTTCATGAGCCAATTGTTCAGCACTCTGACTGAGTCCGAAGAAAACCGAGTTCTGACCTTAGGCGGCGTCTGTGCGTCAGGAGCGACCAAGTCAGGTTGGTCTCGTACACGTTCTTTGCCGCTTACCAACCCATACGGCAGAGGTTCAGGCAGTTGTCCATTGTTCCGGTACAAGGTTTGTGGATCATCAGAACCCTCTGGGCTGCTATGCTCGACTGTATTTGGCTGAGTCTCGGCTTTGGCATCAGAAAGATGAACATTCAGTCCCAAGTCGATGTCGTCGAAGATCAAGCCGATGCCATCGGTCAATCCGCTATCACCGAAAGTCAAGTTTACGTCGTCGAAATTCAAGTCGGTGTCGTTCCAGGCATCATTTATGTCATTGGAAGTGGGGGCTAGAGTCATATTGTTTGATAGATCCCGCTCAAGGTCCTCTTATCGATGATTTAAATTTCTTGAGGCGGTTAGCAGATAGAACCGAATCAAGAGGGAAAACAGATGGCTTCCGTCTCAGGAGGAAATGGAGGCAACCGGTTTATGTGGAGTACTGAAATTTCCGGATCACATGGTGGACAGGACCCATAATAATCATGTCGAGCTTAGCCTTATAGCGCCCTATGGCTATTTCACCACACCTTTCCTTTCGGGACGTGGCACATTTCAAGGGCCAGTATGCGAATTATCAGAAGGGTTAGGTTTGTATACTGTAAAACAAATTTCGATATAGGTAATAATCTCGAGTTAATCTCTGGGCCAATACTGACTTATTAACTATATGACTCTCAATGCGAATAAGTAGATATCTACCTCACTCATGTGTCCCTGTGCAGTTGTAATGCCATAATGATCCCTGTTCGAGCGGTGTATTTATCCTCCAGTTTCCCTTTGGGAATTAAATGGCTGTCACCATTTGATCTTAGCGCTTCTTCTAGAGTGCAATACCCAGTATGCTTAAAATCAAGCTTCTCGTACAGACGAATGGTTGCCGTGTTCTCTGGCTTTACCATGATACGAACAAGAATATGGGGAGCTTTGGTTCCCTGCTGGGACTCCAAAAAATGAAATGCTTCTTGACAGAGCTTTGCCGCGAGTCCCTTTCCCCTATGGCTAGGTAGAGAATAAAGGCTCAACATTTGCCACTTCTCCCCCAGCTCATCACGAGCCGGAGAGGATTGACCTGATTCGGGCGGAAGCGTAAATTCTTTGTCCGACAAAGGGCCTCGTAGAGTTACTTGTGCTACCCATTCCGACGATTGGCCTCCCTCGAATACGCAGATGAATGTCTCCTTCTCCGGTTCACGGAGGCGAGAGACCCAGACGTCATCGTCGAATTGCGATTCTATTCCCAACGTTGATGAAAATGCGGTTGGAGATTGTCGTAAGGCTTCAAGGCGTAAAGCTTTGTATTTTGCAGCCATGGATGAGAGATCAGCTGCACATCGGTCGATATGGATAAAGGAGTATGCCATAACGATAATTTCTTTTTGCACAAGACGCCCTTTTCTTGAGTTTAGTTCGAAAGAAAACTCTGTACTTGTGCTATCAGCACTCTGGAGTATTTATACCACTTTTGCCGGCTGAAACTGAGAGATAACCAGATGAAGCGGAATGACCTGCCCCTGTATTTAGCGCGCTCCCTACGCTCGACATGACGTCTCAATGGTGTGTTACGTAACAGCGCTCTAATGTCAAAAAGATAAGTAAAAGATGACAAGGTGGAGTAGAATGACAATGTATTTAGCGTGCTCCCTACACTTGACACGACGCCTCACAAGTGTGTGTATTGATAACGAGGTGGGGTAGATTGACAACGTGTTTAGCGCGCTCCCTAGATTTGACACGACGTGAATTTGTATTACATATTCAGCGAACCTTCACTGATGACCAACTCTTATAACATATTTTCACAATTCTCATAGCACCAGCTATATCGCTCACTTTAGCCTGTTGTGGTTTTTGCCTTTTTCGTTTCCTTGAGAACTGTCTCCTACTATGCCCAAACCCACTGAGCTCAGACCTTCAGGTCAGGTCACCTCCCCGACTGAGGACATGGTTGAGGAAGGCGAGTCGTGTGAGCCGCATCGTGAGGAATGGCCTACAAGTATCAAAGGTTCGTTCCGGCTTCTTCGTGTTATGAATAATTAACTAAGTATCAGATAGTGGTTCTGTCTTCTCACTTCGTTGTCATGAATACTTGGGGCTTTACAAACTCCTTTGGAGCGTTCCAAACCTATTTCACTGACGCATTAAGTCATTCGCCTTCAACGATAGCATGGATTGGCTCTACGCAAATATTCCTACTTTTCTTCCTCGGCACAATCACCGGGCGTCTCACAGATGCCGGACATTTCAGGAAGGTGTTCTTTGCAGGATCCCTTGCGACGGTTATTGGTATTTTTTCCTCCTCATTTTGTTATCGATTTGAGGAACATTTAGTTACTCTTGGTATTACCGTGGGTGTGGGTAATGGATGCCTATTTTGTCCCATGCTCACTGTTATGTCCTCATATTTCGATAAGAGACGTGCGATAGCAATTGGTGTTGCTGCGTGCGGCTCAGCTTCGGGGGGGTTAGTTTATTCAGGGATGGCGCGTCAGCTTGTGCCATCCATCGGATATCCCTGGACGATGCGTGCGATCGCCCTGATCCAACTTACTCTCCTCACTGTCGCGAACCTCTATCTACGTCCGAGGATGCCCAAAAAAACCTCCTCCGAATTGATCGATTGGTCGGCTTTTCGAAACACAAGTTATAATTTTTACGCCGCCGCTTCTTTCTTTGTAAGTGAGCTACTGGCCCATAAAAATACTATATTTCTTGAGCCTCGAAGAGCAACGTTAATGCACCTAGTATTTGATCATGTCTTGCTAACTGTCACTAGTCTTTGCTTAGCTTATACTTCTCTTTCTTCTTTCTCGCTTCTTATTCTCGTACCGTACTAACACCGCCGCTGTCTTATGAAAATTCCCTTAATCTACTCTTGGTACTTAACGGCGTCAGCGTAGTTGGTCGTCTGGGCTCTAACTACGCTGCGGATCTGTTTGGAACGATATATGTCTTTATGCCTGTGGCTGGTGCCACAGCCACGGTGTTGTTTGCATGGATTGCTGTTAAAAACGTCGCAGGAATATACTGCTGGACAGTTGCATGCGGAATCTGTTCTGGCGGCGTTCAAAGTCTATTCCCTGCCGCCCTTGCTTCCCTTACAGCTGACCCTCAGAAACTTGGCATCCGAATTGGTATGATTTTTACCATCGTTAGTTTTTCTAGCTTGATAGGCCCCCCAATCGGTGGAGCTCTGATCAGTGCCCTAGGTGGAAGGTTTCTGGGCGCCCAGGCTTTTGCTGGTGTTTCTATGTCTCTCAGTGCATTGTTCCTTGTGGCCGCGCAGAGAGCGAGCCATCAAGCCAAACCACGGCTCCTGGTGTGAGCCTATTAACAGCTCAGCTACAACTTTCCTTATCAACGATTTAGCTATTAGCTAGTATAGGAACTGGTAGAAAATTCCATTTAAATTGAAAACTCGCTAATGAAATGCACATACGAACTGGCAGAAGAAGTCAACCACATGAACTAGTAGGTATAGAAGTGATCAAAATTACCCATTTCTGCTGCATCGATCGCCGAGAAGGGGACTGGTCTTATTGTCGCCTTGACTGTTATTTTTGTGCAACTTATTGTGACTTTTCTTACTATGTTTCTCTTTACGCAACGTACTCAATCTTCTCTATTGTGTTGGAAAGTAGAACGAGGCAGAAGTAATGCACTGGCGTGCCCTACGGGACTCAGAGAGGATAATAGAGCCAGAGCACCCAGATGGTTAATATAGGACGTCAGCGATCAGGCATCCAGAGAACTTACCACTCAGGCTACGCGTCAGTCGCCGAGTCATTCAAACAAGATCTGCCTTGGGAGGGGTTTTGACGGGCAGCAATATGGATTCACCTACGCCAGGATATTTTTAATGCTATCATTAACCAGAGAGTAACCAGAACCAATATCAATCGATTAGGAATTGATCGCAGTTCCTCACCCGCTGACGAAACAACTTGGGCCAAGCGAGTACTCTGTCTTGAGGCCGAGGTCGTCGAATACTGCTTCAGCCACGAAGTATCATCAGTCCAGACGTATGCCTCGAATCCCGGTTGAATGACTGGGACCGTCAGAAACCACAAACCTTCACGCCAGTCTTCTATCAAGAGCGTGATCCATCCCAAGGAAGATCATTTCCCGTTGTTTCTGTACTCTTGGATAGTTGCGGTAAGTAATCATCTGGGTCATGCACCAGTATCTTCTCTGACTATGTGTAGTGTTCGGTTTGAGCCATTACTATTTCGCTATGCTCATGATGTTCGTCCACGATCCCCGCACGCCAAAAGTCGGTACTCAGTATCTAGAATCTCAGAAGCAAACCAGAGTCAGTCTCGTCATCTCGAGGTCAATCATTCTATAACCGACTACCTTCCAGATCAGAATACTGTATTTCTTGAGGTTATTGTGCGAACTCGCCTGCTCAAGTCCGGTTCCGCCCGCCAGGGATGACCTGCCTGGCCCTTTCTCTGTGTAAGGAAAAACATATTACTACCTGGATTCAGAACTGATTTTGTTTATGACAGTCGGGTCATGGATCACAGATCACGCGGAACGAGATGCGGCGATAAAGGTCTTGAGGAAGGTCGATCAAGAAGATGCCTGGCCAACATCGAGTTTACAACGAGACTTGCGGGCTCAGTGGGAAAGCAGAGAATAAAAGAGACATATAAAGAGATTTGGACTTCGTTACGAAGGATCTACCCATATACATACTCTTCCTGCAAGAATACCAAGGCTTCGGCTGAGACCTCGTATTTACCTGGCCAAGACCCCACGTCTGACTTCTACGTCATCGATCTTACTTATTTAGTGCCATCCTAACATGTCCATTATCCCCTAACACCCATCAACAACGAAAAAATGGTAAAATGCCGTCTCTGAACAGTTGGTGGTGGGACTTCCTCGAGAACTATGCCTATGCAGTGCCAGAACCTCCACCTCGAAAACGCACCAAGCCTATGGAGGTGCTCTGCGTGGGCTTACCTAGGTCTGCAACTGAGTCTCTCCAGACCGCTCTTTTGAAACTTGGATACGATCATACCTATCACGGATGGGATATTGTGTATGAGACGCCAAACTACTCATCAAAGTGGGTTCGTCTGTGTCGCAAAAAGTGAGTTAATGTTCTTCATCATTGCGCAAAGTTACTCACATAGCTGAGATGGTTTGGCTCGCTCGATGGCAACACTAATATTACGAAAGAAGAGTTTGACGAGGTACTTGGACACTCTGTAGCTGTCACAGATGCCGTAGGTTCGGTGTTTGCTGCTGAATTCATCGCCGCATATCCTGATGCCAAGTTGTGCTCAACTACCGCGAAGACTTGGATGCGTGGCATGAGAGTGCTGTGAAGTCTTTAGTAAGCGTCCACGAGAATTGGGTTCTATATATACTATCGTGTCTCGGGAAAGAGCCTTTCTGGGGCTGGCACGTTTACGAACGGTTTATGTGGCCTGACCTGTTTCGGGCCCTGGATGGCAACATTGAGACAGGAATTGCGAGAAATGGAAAATGGGTTTACAAGGGTAGGCAACATACATTGCGTTCCAAAAAGCGCCTCAATAATCATTGAGAACCATTGTGCTGACTAGAAACACAGAACATTTGCAGCATGATCCGCGGCCTCGTACCGAAAGAAAAGCTCCTCAAGTGGACTGTTGAGGACGGATGGGAACCGTTGTGCAAGTTCTTGGACAAACCAGTGCCTGAAGAGCCCTTTCCTCGCGTTAACAAAGCCTCTGGCTGGGCGAAAAATGGAATGGTAAACCAGTGTATACGTTCCTGGGACAGCCATCTTCAAGTCAACGATTGTTGATCCGCCGCAAGGAACAGAAACGGTCTGAATACCCTTTGACGGGTTACTGGTCACGCCACCATCTCGGTACACATTCTTGAAGTGCGTGCCAATGATGTGGAATGAACTAGTCAGGTTTGGCCCAGCATTTCCGAAGAAGATTCTCACATCATCACCGACATGAGCTTTGAGGGGATGATCTCTTGTCAAAGTAGACTCGCTGCCATTGAAGGCAACGACTTGGGGCTCCTCGCGAAGACCATTGGGATAAGAGAACTCGACAATTTCTGATCGTCGACCGTCATCGTCAACCTCTGGTGGTTCGTGGTAGAACTCGCTCTGCATAACATAATACTCCTTGTCCACAGGCGGCGGGTCATTGCCTTCTGGCTGCACGTACATGAGGCCGTACATACCGTTGGCAATGTGAACGGGAACGGGGGCAGCAGCGCAATGATACACGTAGAGACCGGGGTAAAGGAGCTTGAAGCGACCGACCTTAGTTTCGCCCTCTTCAGCGGTAGTAACAGCAGCACCGCCACCAGGGCCAGTGAATGCGTGGCAGTCAATGTTGTGTGGGTTGCCTGCGGGGTCATTGTTTGTGAGGCTCAGTTCCACGACATCTCCGACTTTGGCCCGAATGAATGGACCAGGGACAGTACCGTTGAACGTCCACTGTTCGTATTTATACTGGCTGGTCAACTGCGCCAACTTAGTTGTAGTTACAAGTGGAACCCTGACAATAGCAGCATGGTCTCTTGTGATAGATGGAGGAACATTTGGCGCAGTTGTGAGAATAGCGTCTTCTTTGGGGAGCTTTGAGATCAACAATGTCTCGTCATCAACTGTCTCGAAGATCTTGTGCTTATGATCTCCGCCGATGGCAGGGACCATGGCGATGGATGCCTGAGATGGTCAGCTATATCCAAAGCCGAGTCAGTGATATCACTTACCTCATCATCGACGCAGCAAGAAAGAGGCTTCTCCTGATACGTAGTGGTTTGTTCGTCTTCACAACATCTAACGGCCTTTTCTTGGATCACCTCTGGCTTTTCATCCACGCAATGAGCACATTTTGGCTTCTCTAGCGCCAGGCTCATCTTCACTGGCTGGGGACTTCGTTGGTAAAGGTAGTAACTGAGGGTAAGCCCTGTGGATACAGCTAGTATTGGAGTGATGCGAGCATGATTGACTCGGCTATTGGGCCTCGTCTTTGATGAAAAGGATCTTGCTCCGGATACCGGAGCCCGCCTGACCGGAAGTGATAAGTTTCTGATGAAAGCAGTAGAAGCAGCAGCTCTGCTGGCAATAGGAAGGAGTTGACTAGTTGCTGGAGCAGGGTTCCAGCATGTTGTCACCATGCGAGACATAGTAAAATAGGATAAAGTGGAAGTAGTTGCAAATACTGAATAATTGTTGGTTCAGATTATCGAACCCCTAGCAGTAAGCAGGCCTGGATGACCTTTATACTGCGGTTATCAGGCCATGGATATGGCTCAACAAATAGGGCTAGAGCGCTGAGATCTATGTTTGAGTGCTTGGTAATATGACAGCTGTTACTGACGCATGATGAGACGGGGTTGGTTTAGTGGTTGACCTTGATTCCATAGCCCTGATCACCGGTGAGCCCGAAGTGGCCACCTGAAAACGTCAACTTGCATATCTCAATGCCCAGGCAAGTACTGGCTTCCCTATCTACTCAGTGTTCTATAAACAGCTCGGTACTTCTTCATCACTAAATGGCTTTCCTTCAGTCGACCGCACTGAAAAAGCAACGGCGGCGAGGCCTAAAGAAATAATATTTAAATGCCGAAGGAGTTAGGGCTAAGCTAGAAAGATGTTCAACTGAAAGGGGGAAAGTTAGGACTTTTCTCGGCTTTGTGAGAAAGAAGGCCATTCGTCTTGTGAGGTGGAATGCCTTTCAGTCAGATCATACGTATCATATCATCATGGGAATAGCGCATCTCCGCGGCTCGACGCTTTGCCCTCGAAGCCGAACTATGACTGAAGCGGCATCCAATCACCAGTCCTCCACTGTCTCACATCCAAGAACAGAATACGAAAATTTGCAACCCCTCGCAAACTTGGTCTGTTAGGTGCGGTCCGAAACTCTATCTGTTATTATCTACGTGTTGGGCTCGTTTTTATTCCCGAATGGAGACCAAACTTGCGAGAGGAATCAATGATTCTAGCAAGAGAGTTACTGGTTGCTCCGTGGCATGGAAATTTCATCTTATTTGAGTTCATAGCACGGGCCTTGGGGCAAAAGAACAACAGGCTCATATAGTTCGAGTACCCCTGCTAAACGGATGCATCGGGAGCTTAATACCCTGACCCAGAGCCTCTTGAGGAAGTGAGGTACCGATTCCTCATTAATCGATACGTAGACTAAAGCAACTGAGCCTAGGAATACATACCTGGATTTCTCCATAAATTCTGCACCTATTTCTATTCGAATTATAAGTTTGCTCCTATCATAAAGGCTTTAGGGATGTTACCTAATACGCTACCTCACATTCGCTAGTAGCTGAAGTCATAAAGCCTTGTTTCAAGAGACGACAACATTCCAATTGAATTAGAGGTACGGAAAAACTTGTAGATCGCCTACATAACTAGTATGAATGCGTGACGGCAATGCCATTTATATTCCCATTTGTGTATCTCTTCAGCCTTCAGCGCCAAGTGGTTATCTCAAGTCTATGATAGTTAAGAAGGAATCTATGTAGGATGGAAGCCAAGTCCATAGTCATGTTTAGTGAGATCTTATCTGCTCAACATTTTGCTTGTCACCAAAACCAGGTGTTCCACCAAGTGAGCCAAAGATATCACCGATATAGTTTTGAGCGGTGATGCCAGCCTCGAATCTAGTGGACCATTCCTCCAAAATCCCCTCTATTACTTTGAGGGCGGTAAGATAAAGGTTTCGAGTGGATGGCCCCAGGCCACCTTTGTCCATAACAAAAGGTAATTGATGGGGCTTATCCTCATGTCCTCGGTCGAAGTTTGATGCAGATCGAATAAGGAGAATTCGGGAAAAGTCAACCTTCCCTTGAAGTGCTGCGTTCAATAAACCAGCCAGAAGAGCATTATCCTCCTGAGCTGTCATCGTGTACTCGCCCTGTCCCGAAGTATAGACTCTTGCAACTCTCTCCATGGCTTCAGAGATACGATGACCATGCCAGAATGTATTGGATGATAGAACATCTCCTTCAAGAACGGTTGGATCCTGCGCCGCTGCGTCAAAAATACCATCAGGGGAGTCTTTCCATAGAGCTCGGTGCTCAGCAGCTTTCGGGGAATCTGTAAGCTCTACAGTCTTAACAACGGAAAGAGCATAGTCTCTCAAATTTGCATTGAGCTCGAATACCTCAGAACCATGCACGATACCAGGAAACTGGTCGGGCCTGTCTGCTCCCATGGGGATATATCCTGACCCCCATTCCTCTGGGACTTCTCTCGCATCAAACTCAAGCTGCGTGTCAACCTGAACGGCGAATTTGGCAAAGGCAACAGAGCCAATAGTAGCTCGCTTGGGATTGACGCCTGCAATACCGGTCAAGACGAAGTATGACTTCGTGAGGTCGAAGAGCGGCGATGTCAGGAGAGCACTGATCGATAGAGACGCGTTGATAACTATCTCGGGTCAAAGAGGAGGCTCTTAAAGGGATATGGTTCCTTACGGGCAGTTCCTACTACCAGAAGTGCGACTTCGCCATTCTCCGTGACATGGATATCCTCATAGCCCCTAGCCAAGCCCGGGACTCGCACTTTACGAGAGAACTGAAGAGCACTATCTGGAGAAAGCCAGTTCTTTGATTCTTCGTAGAACTCGTTGTCATTAGTTCAATGCTATCCCAGGAGCAAAGTCTCACTCACCATGGCGATAAGTAGGACTTTGGGCGTTATCTTAGCGTCAGTTGGCTGCTGGGCCTGGAGCCCTTGCGCGGCTGAGCTCTGTGCACTCATGATGCTTCGTGTTATCGGTATGAATACGGGTGGTCTAGGATCTTCTCCTGAAGTTTGGAGAGATTTTCTTGAGGCAATAAGTTGATAAAAGACAAAATGACCTCATTTAAGCTTGGGCGGGGTCGAGATGGCGTGATCAGCGCAACTAACGTTTGGGCTCCCGTATCATCCACCTTGACTACCAACCGAGGCTCACGATCCTCTCGTGTCCATCGTCTCAGTTCTCAAAAGGAAGATCCAACCAGATGAAGGAATTAAAGGTTCCACGAAGCCCCCAATCCTCGCGAGACTCGTTACCAGAGCCAGTACCATACCCCAACAATGAAGGTGAAGGGCAGGCACAATTTCACAGTGTATATCATCTGCTCTCTTTGCTTCTGTGACCGAATGCGCATTTGTTCTTCGTAAAATCGCTTTGCTTCCGCAGCGAGCCTCTCTGAGTCGGCGGCTATATCTTCGCCCGACCTGTTGCAGAGTCTTTCGATCATGGCCGACACGCCGGCTTTCGAAGCTTCCTGTGCAATTGGTTCGGTGATATTGCTGGGCTGTTGTCCCAGTCCCACACGCTCTGTTTTCTTATCGTGTGACATGTAGTCGAACTGGTGACCTTGGTCGTGGAGCAAGCGCCGGGAGCCGCGACCTTATTGGCAGGGTCTTGGGATGGTTATCTTCTGATGGCTATCCGCCTGGGCAGAAATGATGAAAGCTCTCACGATCTCATATAGATTTTCTCTTGATTGTCCATGTCTGCCTAAGCTTCAGCCAAGGCAGATTTGTGATTGTGCAATCAGCCTCATGTCTCAGGTGGCTTAGTCTGGCCTGAGTCACCCTGCAACGTCATAGGCTACACTCCTCACTGCGCCCTTTATCTACAAATGTCCCAACTTCCTCCAAATTACAACTATATCCGCTGAGTCTTCCTCTGGCGTCCAAGAAGGTTGGAGGTCTGACAATATGAAGTCTCGGAATCGGAATCGACTGAGCCGGATTCTCAGCCGAGCCGAGCCGCGGCTATGACTGCCAGTCTAAGTTACGCGGAGGTTCAACTCCATTAAGTGTATTCATATAAATTGGAAATAGAAACCGGGGTCAAAGAAAGAGATGATGAAAGCAGAATATTGAGTGCGACTGGGAC
Source organism: Fusarium hostae (assembly GCA_002234235.1). Lineage (NCBI taxonomy): Eukaryota > Fungi > Ascomycota > Sordariomycetes > Hypocreales > Nectriaceae > Fusarium > Fusarium hostae. The sequence continues at coordinate 15,677 of NJCR01000278.1, forward strand.
AATAAAATACTGTAGGTGATGGATGGAGATGAGAGCGGGGTTGGATCGATAACGACGATATGACTGCTTGACTGCGTAAGCGGGGCTCGAGGATCGATGAATTGCCTCAACTTTTAAGATCTTCAACTAACGATTCGATTCTGTGCAGAAATTTTTTCCAAATCACATCAAGATCATGTCTTCAGAGCAACTCAGCGCCGGTTCACTCTTCAGCCTCAGTGGCCTTGTCGCCGTCGTGACAGGGGGAGGTTCAGGTCAGTGAACCCCTCAAAGCACGGATCATAACTGATCGTATTACAGGCATCGGCCTCATGTTTGTCAAGGCGTTACTCCAAAATGGTGCCGCAAAGGTCTACATCGCTGGTAGAAGAAAGGAAAAGCTGGATGAAGTCACCAGCTCATTGGGCGACAAGGTCGTTGGGGTTCAGTGCGACGTCACCTCCAAATCTGATTCTGCAGAACATGGTCTCACAGATTGAGAGTGATGCTGGGTACGTCAACCTGTTGGTGTGCAACTCTGGTATCGGAGGGCCCCAAGTCAAGCCAATTACTCCCGAAACAACCTTGGAAGAATGTGCCAAGTCCAACTTTGACACTGATTTCGGCGATTATGTCAACACTTTCGCCATAAATACGGCGTCGGTCTGGTTCACCAGCATGGCTTTCCTTCCACTTCTGAAGAAGGGTAACGAGAAGGGAAATGTCGAGCAGACTTCGCAAGTGATTGTTACCAGCTCGATCGCCGCATTCAACAAGAAAGCCCCCGGCGGTTGGGCCTACGGACAGTCCAAGGCTGGAGCTGTTCTAGCAGCCAAGCAGCCTGCCGTTGCCCTTCCTCAGTGGAATATCAGAGCCAACTGTATTGCTCCTGGATGTGAGTCAATTCATCGATCACTCGGAAAGTGGCATTCTAACGTTTCACAGTATTCCCCAGCGAAATGTCAGAGCCAATTGTGAAGATGTATACCGACGAGTCAGGACAGCCTGGTGCCGTGCCAACATCAATGGCACCACTTCGAAGAATGGGAGATGAGAAGGATATGTCGGGAACTTTCCTCTATCTTGCATCTCGGGCAGGTGGATATTGTAACGGCACAGTTATAGTGGTCGATGGCGATCGCTTGAGTAACTTTCCGACCACGAATTAGGACAGATCCTTTGATCGCAGAGCAGGGTATTTTGACAGGAAGCTACACTAGCTTCTGCGATTTAAATCTATAAATTGTGAGGTCTTTGCATATATATGAAAGTCTATCAGAGCCAGTCATGAACTCGTTAGAATTAGTACCTTATCCCAGTCGGGATTCTCACGATACCTGAACCAATTACTCTTCAAGACGGCTATACGTATTTTTCTACCATCTAAATCGGCCCTAAGTCTATGCTTGCGCCATGTCTCAATTGGTAATTGCCGGGATGTAATATCGTAAAGATCGGAGACAGCAAGAGCTTGCAGGCTGGTACCCGAAGTGCCGTTCGATGAACTAGGACTTCACCTCCAGTCGCAACACAATTGCTCCTTTAAGACTGGTGAAACCGGCCTGCAATTCCTGCATAATTATCACATTCGATGAGCTTCAATTATATGATAGCTTGATAGGCTCTTGAATCGTATTCACGATACACCGCATTCCAAGCCACCCGATTGCTGCCTTGAGGAATCTGCTAGCCGTGAATCCTCAAACGCTATGAACGCCATCTCAGAAGCCATTGGCTCATTAGCGGGGGATCGCTGAGGTGAGACTGAGCTGGCGGGAGGCCCTTTTAGCGGAGACCGCGGTTGATAAAAAACCTGGGGCTGTAAGCGGGGAGCTTTGGCGGGGGTAAGCCTCTTCTTTTCTGACACCCATGCAACGCTTGGGCGCTTCGCCACAACCTTCAACGGCATTGCTGCCTGCAGTCCTACGGCGTACAGGGGGTTTTTGTGCAACACGGGCGGGCAAGTGACTCAGCCCGGCAAGGCATCTTGGCAATCAATCATCGTATGGAACGAATTCACGATGATAATGCAGGCATGCGTGAGGTGCCTGATTAGGCCAGAAGCTTTTGCAATGTGCATTTTGCTATAAGAAGTGTCCATCTCCAGTCCAGGTCTCAACACCATCATCAACAACATCAATACCCACTTCAATCATCCCTCATTCATTCACAATGGCGCGAACTTCACAAACAAGGGCCAAGCGTGGCGGCCGTCGCAACACCACCAACAACACACGCAACACACGCAATCACAAGGAGAATGATCTCGAATACATGGCTCTCAAGCAAGAGGCAGAGCGACGCGAGCGCATCCTCGCTGACCGACGCCGAACTGCTGCTAAATGGCGACCCAAGATTCCCGAAGTCCGAAAGGTCAACTTCGAGAACTTCAAGAACAGATTCCAAGACATCGATGAGCCTGATTATGCCATTGACGTTCTGATGTCGGGTACTGGTACCCAGGCTCAGATCCGTCGTGAGCATGGTCTTCGTCGACGTGAGGAGATGGCTCGTCTTCGTCAGAAGTACATGTATTACCCCGGCGGTGGTGTTATTGAGACGCCTCATCGCAAGGCCGATGCTTATGAGAAGGCTCGGCGCGAGAAAGATAGCCAACCATCTTCCGACTCCGAGATTCAGCGCATTCGTATTCAGTCCCAGCCCATCTTGGGCCACTTGACAGCTCTTATGAACGACACCGAGAAGCGATCGTCTCCCCGAACATTTATGCGACCCTTCAAGACTCTGGTCCACTTCCAACCCAAGATGCGAGAGATTCTTGCGACTCTTGAGGATAAGTGGGCTGACTTTGAGGACATCAGTAGCGAAAGCTCTGAGGTTGTCGATGTCGCTGAAGAGACTGAGGTAGAGGTCGTTGACGAGGAGGAGGCTGCTGAAGATGGCGACGATGTCACCTCTCAAACATCTGAGGCCTCAAGCATTGAGTCAGTTGATTCCGACGCCGATGAAGACTACGACAATCTCATGGACAGCCCCGAGGCGCTTCGCGACATGCGATGCTATGTTGACTTTGTGGACAAGGAAGTCCTTCCTCTCTACAACCGCTTTGAGGGCTCTACCGCCGACCGTGTCAAGTTTGACGATCTCTGGTCCCTCTTCCGCGTCGGCGACCTCATCTACATGCCTGCATCAGGTGAGACTGGCGGTCGATACCACGAGATCTGGCGTGTCTACAAGGTCCGAAGCCCTGAACCCGAGACTTCTTATCCTACCTCTGGATGGGACTTCTTCGCGGATGAGCAGCAGATTGATGAGAATTCCAAGTTCAAGATCTCTGCTTATTACATTGATCACGACGGCAACACCTTTGGCGCTGTCCGACGCAAGTTTGAGATTGAGTCGTTCATTGGAGAGCGATCAATTGACTCGCTCGAGGCCTTCCCCATCCGATACCGCCACGATTACAAGCAGCTTCTCAGCTCCATGCAAGACCAGGGCCGAAAGTTCATCAACTACTTGGATGATCGCCATCAGCAGTACAGCGCCTGGACTTTGACCAGAAACCCTCCTTCCCATCGCACCGAACCTGAAGAGGAGATCCTCGATAACGAGGACTACGAGAAGATGCGACATCCTGAGTTCGTCGAGAGTGATGTCATCGTCGATCTCACAGAGGCTTACCAGAAGATGCCTGACTGGCGCCCACGGTTCCATCAGCTCACCATCAACAAGTCTTCCCGATGCGAGATCAAGGACGATGAGATGCCAATTCAGCACTGGTTCAACGGAACGCGCCAGACCATGGCATACTCTCAGAATGAGATCATCCAGCACGCCGATGGTGTTGAGGCCCGTCAGCGAAGGGACAACCTTGCTGTTGATGCTTTCCTCCGCGTTCGGGTTAAGGGCAGCCGAACTTTTGAGACCAACCCCAAGGCATTGGAGCTTCGTGATGAGGATCTTGTTCTTCTTCCTAAGCGCATGTTCGCTTATGCTCTTCGCGAGCGTCGCTTCTTGCCAATTGATCTCAACGTTCTCAAGCCCGTGCGACGCGAGCCTGGTGTCTTTGAGAACCTCCGCATCCAGAGCGATTACAAGGATGTCGTCCGTGGACTCGTCATGTCGCACTTCCAGCGAAAGGTCCTTGAGCGCAAGTATGCTGATGCCGCGACCGAGGGACCTAGCCAGGATCTGATCCAGGGCAAGGGTCGTGGTCTTGTTGTGCTGCTGCATGGTGTTCCTGGTGTTGGAAAGACTGCTACCGCTGAGGCTGTAGCTATGGAGAACCGCAAGCCGCTGTTTGTAATTACTTGTGGTGATCTTGGTCTTACACCCCATGAGGTTGAGTCTTCACTGAAGAATGTCTTCCGCCTCGCTCATCTTTGGGACTGTGTTCTCCTTCTTGACGAGGCCGACGTCTTTCTTTCCCAGCGATCCAAGCAGGACATGAAGCGCAACGCTCTTGTGTCCGTCTTCCTCCGAGTTCTTGAGTACTACAACGGTCTTCTCTTCTTAACGACCAACCGAGTCGGTACAATCGACGAGGCCTTCAAGTCTCGTATTCACCTCTCCCTGTATTACCCTCCTCTGGACAAGACTCAAACCCGAGACATCTTCCGTCTCAACATCGGCAAGCTCAAGCAGATCGAAGCCGAGCGCCACCGGATGACCGGCGAACCCGCCCTCGTCATCAAAGAGAACGAGATCATCGACTTTGCCGCCAAGCACTACGAGGAACTGGCTCGATCAACCGGATGCTGGAACGGTCGACAGATCCGAAGCGCATTCCAGATCGCGTCCAGTCTCGCCATTCATAACTACGCCAACCAAGCCGAGGCAGCTCGATCTCGTGGTCAGAGTCCTCCTGCGGCTCCTGTTCTCGACAGGACTTGGTTTGAGAAGGTTCAGATGTCGACGCAGAGCTTTGATCGGCACATGAAGAAGGAGGCTGGTAGCTATGACTCCGAGATGCCAATGCGAAGCACTTTCCAGGAGAGCAAGTTTGACTAAGGGCGAGGGTTCTGCAGCTGGACTGGGAATATGATTGATCACGGCTGTTTTCGCTGTTTCATTTCTTTGGCGTTGTTAGCAATTATGAGAAAGTCTCCATAGCATTCTTAGAGTCTCAGATGAACAATACGATTCAATTCACGTAAAAGCGCACTAGGTTGTGAATGTGTAAAGCCAGGTTAATCAATCACTTGGATCTTCTCTTGGTTCGTTTCTAACTAAACGTTTTGTGAACCTTTTGTTCTTGCTTGCCTTGGTCTACGCAGAGGTTGGACACCTGAGACACTCTGCCCCCCGAAGCTGACGGCTTATCACCAGCCAATCGCTATGCACTAGACTTTCTTCCAGCCTTTGAGGCGTACATGATCAACCAACCTTTACGACCCCCCGCGTCGCGTCTTTCATACAAGCTCGTTATACAAAGAAATCGATTGAACACGCGTTTTCTAGACTGATAATTACCTTGTTTTCTTCAAAATGTCTGATTTCACAAACTCCGATCCACCTCTATTCGTACCGGGCGTGCGTTCGAAAGTCTCATATCATGCCCTGGCGTACGGCAAAAGCCATCCAGAGGACTTTTTGTCCTACCTGCGTCGCGTCTGGCCGGGAGAAGGAGAAAGACTAGTCGAGCATCCGGGCGCCGTGAGGGTCGTTAGTCGTGTAAAGCTTCTCCTCGACAATGGAGAGACACGCCGGATGTGTAGGACATGGATTCCACTTCCGGAACTACGGTGTCTGCGAGCTCGTTACTTGTTGCCCGGGGGAAAAGCCTCTATTCAAGTGGCTTGGTATGGGACAAAAGTCTTAACTCGGCAGGCAAAGTACACCGTTGACTGACCTGACGAGAGAGAGCCACGCGAGATTGATTGGGACATAGGCCAGAGAGCTGAGGCTCTCCTACAGTAAGTTCTTCGAGTCAACTGACCCATTTCGTTACGCGACGACTAACAACTGTGTCAGGATCGCTGCTTATTTCCGGAGTCGTCGAACGAAATCAACCTCTGAAAGAGAGGAGCTTCTCCGGGCTTTGCAAGAAGCCAAGATGATGGAAGTGGAAGATATGTTCTCCGAGACAAAGCTAATCGGCATCGACACGAGGGATCATCATAATAACTGGGATAATCCAGGTAACGTGGTTAAAGACACGTACCCTCAGTTGAAGTTGAGCACTTCGTTTGGCAGACGGGAATGTGGAAGGGATGCAGCATCAGGCAGACTCGTCGCTCATGTTCCAGCCACCAGAAGCAACAACAGTTGGCAATGGCTGTTGCATTGCCTCGTCTACTGATGAAGTGGTTCCTGGCACGACCGAGGGATAACGGCTGGGGCAGTGCTGATACACCTGATCTCGTAAGGAGTGTGTTGAGCGCACCTCCTGAGTTAGCCAAGGACATACTTGAGGCCGAAGGAACTGAACAGCCTCTCACAGCTCAAGGGGAAGAACAATAAGTCAAAGCATTTACAGCGTTTATGAAGGGCAACTAACAACTAATTGCCCAACCATCACAGAAGAATGCTTGGATAAGATGGAGGTCCAGAAGGGGAAAGCGCCACTCCAAACAACACAGACGCCAACGGTAACAACACCAGCGCCAGCACCTGCAGTCGAGTTCTCCTTGGTAAAGGCTCCCGTTACTCAAGCACCCAAAACTGATCAGATTGGGGACTTGTATGAGTTCGTGGGCCAGCCTCCCGTAACTGAAAATGCGTTGGGGCGAAGGTTCTTGATACCGTATGGGCCACAGTGGCGACCTACTACTAGGGCTTCGGCATCCCCAGAATCTCCTCCCCCATTCACATTTGAGGTAAAGATTGGTTAGAAAAGTGAGCTGGTGGAGGAGTAACCTCCTCAGAGAGCATTGCTCAGTTCACATACAACTTGAATACAATCACTGAAGCTAGGTTGCGCATTTCGATTATCGATCTTTAGACTCCATCACTATTTTCTCCCATATATCTATGCTTGAAAGGCTTTGAACTCCCCTCCTTGGAAAAGCTTTGAATCGTGGTAGGAAATTTGACCTCGCGCGTCAGCATGGTCATTGAGGTGTCTCTAACGACGACACTACTGGGTGCTAAACTCCAGAACACTACATCTAACGAGCCTGCTAGTCAGCCATCTCAGAATAGGTATGATTCTAACACGTGCTCGAACTTGCTCATTGAAGCTCACAAAAACAGATCCGAGGAGGCACCACCGGCCAACGCTTCCACAAAGAAATCGGAGAAAACGCTTGGAAAGCAGCCAGCAACCCCGGTCACAGCCAACAAGCAACCGCACCCAGTAGCCGGCCCTAGCAGCTCAAGGGCATCATGAGAGCCGACACCTCTGGCCGACCAACATCAGTCAACGCCAGAGGAACACCCAGAATCCTCGTCCAGTAGGGCAAAGACGCCACCACAGAACGAGCCAGTTCCCCACAGGGGTGAGGGTCGATACAAGCCCCTATACGTTTCTATAAGCCAGAGGCCGAAGCTCAAACCCAGATCACGAAGACGATCTGGCTCGCCTTCATCTAGTCCACCAATATCTTCTCCTTTGAGACAAATCCCAGATGATGTAATTCGTGGAATAGAGCAACTGAGGGTTGGAGATGCATCTGAGGCGACTCTTCAGTCGCCCAAACTTATTCCGGTAGCGTAAGGGGGAAGATGGGTAGAGTTACTACAGTGTGGAGGTTGAGCTGAAATATCAGTAGTTTTGCTTAATTCTTTGACCTTTCTCTGTCTTTTGCTTTGATGATCAGATCAACGGTGCCATGTCCTTGTACCAAGTTCAGCTGGGTAAAATAGGGTTACGGGGTTTAGATCCACCCAGAAACCGATATCTTGTCGAGATTCTAACCTGAGTTGCATTCATTTACTCGGCAAGGTGGTCGGATCTCATACAATCGATACATGTATTCCCCATGCGACCAGAGCGCGTGGACGGCCGATCCTGGTCAACCGATAAACTATCCTTGAGCTTCAGGGTCCGGGTTTGACGCAAAACATTTATGCCAAGAAACCGTTACTCGGTATGCTCAGTTTATACGATAGACCGCAGAATTGGTAATGCTTTGATAATGATGGTTATCATGCCATGTAAAGTTTCTCGAGGCAGTGCCGCGTAGTTTCTCGGCAAACGTGCCGAGTACCGTGAATAGTGGCTACTAGCCTAGCTACATCTGAGAACAGCTGAGAAGCATAAACTTTGGTACACTGACTTAGGGCCTCACTCTTGAACATCTTTGGTAAAAGATCTCGAAGGTACGGAGAGGAAAATGAAATATTAATTGATAAAAGAAGTAGACAATCTTAAGTATCTTGAAATGATCCAGCAGTTGACGAGGCCAGGTTCAGTGCCGAGAGATGCTAAGATATCTCGGCATACGGCACGCTAATAACCACAGAATTAACTAATGCCACCATGACTATTTTTTACAGTGGAGTCTCCACCAAGGTCACCGAACCGACTTTGCCGTCTTGACGGCTTGGCAGATCCTGTTATAAGGTAATCGGTAATCATTTTCATCTAATCTGATCTGGTCGGATGTGATCACCATGAGCTCTGCATCCGAAAACCTCAATATGAGTGCAACCGTTGAGAAAGGTCACGCTGATGCTGAAGTGACCTCTCCAAATGAGGGTCTGGTCCGGCCAGAGACATCTTCAGGTACGTTGCAGGCTTTTGCTTTAGCAAGTTTTTCATACTCATAAAGTCCAAGGCGAATCCGTCGAGGAAGTCCTGTCAGCGGCTGGCGTGGGCTTCAAGGATGATGATCCTACTCTACCATGTCTCACTCTTCGTATGTGGACAATTGGCATCGCCTTCTGTCTTGTTGGCAGTGGTGTGAACACTCTTTACACGCTGAGATTCCCATCCATCAGTCTTTCGCAGTCCGCAATCCAGTTCCTCGCGTATCCTGTCGGCAAGGCATAGGAGTATGCGATACCGGACTGGAACTTCACCTTGTTCGGCAAGCGACATAGCCTGAACCCTGGACCCTTCAATCATAAGGTATTTGCACCCCAGAATCCTCAAGGAGATGCTCGCTAACTGCGGCCCAGGAGAACATGCTCATCTATATTTTGGCCAACCTCAGCTTCTTGACCCGATTGAGCGCTGATGTCCTCACCGAGCAACGCGTCTTCTACGGCTTCAACGCAGGATGGGGCTTTGAGATTCTTGCAACTCTGACATCAATCCTTTTTGGCTTCGCTTTGTCAGGCTTGACTCGACCATTAGTTGTCGAACCGAAGAGCCTCGTCTGGCCCGGTGTCCTTGGAAACACAGCTCTCAATGCAGCCTTGCATACGCCACGCAAGGAGATGATCGCTGGGTGAGCACTCCTCTCAGCACTCTCGGGGGCGGATTTTACTGACTGGCTTGCAGCAAGATATCTCGTTATCACTTCTTTATCCTCGCCTTCTTCGCCTCTTTCTGTTGGTATTGGTTTCCCGACTTCATCTTCCCAGCCTTGGGTAACTTCACCTGGATCTGCTGGATCGCTCCCAAGAACCCTGTCGTCAACCAGGTCTTTGGCATGAAGAGTGGACTTGGGTTGTTGCCTTTCACCTTCGACTGTATGTTGTCGCCTACGGAATTCACGACTATTGTTACTAACTGACCATTTCACTAGGGAGCCAAATTGCTTACATCGGATCACCACTCGTCGTTCCAGTCTGGGCTATTCTCAACGTTCTGGCATCCCTTGTCTTCTGGATCTACATCGTCAGCCTGCGCTTTACTACTCGAACACCTGGTTCTCGGCACACCTGCCACTACAGAGCAACTCCATCTTTGACAACACCGGAGAAGTATTCAACGTTTCCAGGGTTGTCAACAAGAAGGAAGGGTTTACTTTCGATCATGATCTGTATGCGCAATACTCTGACGTGAGTTGTCTCTTATTGCGCCTTCCAGAGCTCAAGAAGCTGCTAATAATCCCTCCAGATCTACCTCCCAGTAACCTATGCGCTTAACACTTTCGGTCTGTCGTTTGCCACCATCTCGTCTCTTTTTGTCTGGCTCTTTCTCGAGAAGCGCCGGGAGTTGGTGAGAACATTCCGCGGTGTATGCAAATCGTTGACGAAGAATACTTCCACTCGCGACAGACTGCAGCCCCAATATGACGCAGTTCCGCTTTGGTGGTACATTATCGCAGCTCTTGCGGCATTGGGCATCGGAATCTTCACCTACGAGTACTACCCTGTCCAGCTCCGCTGGTATGGCGTGATCTTCGGAATGGTTGTATCTTCTGTCTTCTTCATCCCCGTAAGTACTTTGACCCCCAATTAGTTAGCAGTCTCCTGACTTTTGAAGCTCGCTTGGGTATATGCTACTAGCAACATCAAGATCCAGATCGATATCTTCTGCCGCATCATCGCTGGCTACGTCTGGGAGGGCAAGGTTCTAGCCAACATCTGGTTCTTCAACGTTGGATACATCTCGGGTATCAAGGGTCTTGCCTTTTCACAGGATCTGAAGCTTGGCATCTACGGCGGTGTAAGTGGCCCTTGTCTCAACGTGAACGACATCTTACACTGACATATTCAGATCCCTCCCCGAAGTCTCTTCCTGGTTCAAGTAGTCGGCCTTGTTATCGGAACTCTTGGTCAAGTTTCCGTCCTCAACTGGGCACTCGGAAACATCCCCAACGTTTGCAATGCCAAACTTGCTCCGAACGGTTTCACTTGTCCCTTCTCACGGACTCATTTCAACACAAGCATGGTCTGGGGCGCCCTCGGACCCCGTCGATTTTTCGAGCCAGGCGCTCTTTATAGACCCTTGCTTTGGTTCTTCCTGGTTGGTGCTCTTCTTCCAGTCGTCGTGCACCTCCTTCGAACCAAGTCATTCCCTCATATCAATTGGCTGAAGAAGATCCACGTGCCGTTGTTCCTGGGCGGCTTGAACTATATCCCACCTGCGTCAGGCGTCAACTATGGCAGCTGGGCTCTATTTGGTCTCTTATTTGGCGTCCTTGTTAAGAAGCGCAAGGCCAGCTGGTGGCAACGATTCAACTTTGTTCTGAGTTCCGCGCTGGATTGCTCTGTAGCCATCGCTGGCATTGTCATCTTCTTTGCCATTTTCTACACCGGCGCCGCGGATAATTTCAGTTGGTGGGGAACCAATGTGTACAAGGTCAGTGATGAGAGTCATCGAGATGTGCTGGCGGCTAACGGTGTATGCAATAGGATACATGCGATTGGAAGAGTTGTCCTTATAAGGCGTTAGCAAAAGCGCAGACGTTTGGACCTTAATGGCCTGCGAGTATAGCAAGCCTCAATTTTAGGCTTCTGATCCAGAAATCTAGAACGAGAGTTTGACGACACGTCCAAGAGTAATAAAGATTTGTAACTTGTTAATGCTGGAGCCAAATGGCCCGATGCTTGTCTTTCTTTCATGCACTGATTGTGTTTGTGTTACAGAGGATGCGTACCCCTGTAACGCCAGGCTGGCCAGGCACCAGCGAATCTTGTGATGCGTACAAAGCCTTCTGTAAAATAGTGATCAGACACGCTAGTACTGGATGGATGGAGACCTCAATACCACATCGGCAAAGTTAATGTTGGTAGCTAAATCAGCAAAGCCTCATCCTTCGGGATTATTCCACCTGCCGGAAGTAAATTACAGGGAAATCATGCAGCATTTCTCATGCAGTAGGGTTATCTCTTTGACCGGCATAA
>NJCR01002782.1:0-13789 GCA_002234235.1 Fusarium hostae
TACTTCCTTTTTTATTAGGAATTAAAAGGAATGCTTTTTGGTGTGATTGGCCTGACGAGATCCCGGGGTGACGAGATCCCGGTCGCCTGACTTATCTTTTAAGTTGCAGTAAGAGTCATCTTAAAGAGGTGGACTGAAACAAATTTTACACCGAACAGTCACTAATTTCAAGCATAATCTTACGTAGCGACGGACACTCGCAGCCCAGACATACCGACCCTAGAATTCCGTCATTATACACATCAACTTGAAGGCCGGACGGAGCGGAGGACCGAAATAGTGGGGCATTGCGGTATCTCGGACTGTCCGAGCACCGGACCTCTCTCAAATTTTATACAAGGCAGCGCCACAAACTCATCGCCATCAACGGATCGACGAGCTATATCTTGGCAACATGGTTATTCAGGGATATATGTCGCAAATTTGTCACTTTGCCAAGCACAAGTCTGGGAACAGGGTGCACAGAATCCGTAATAGATAGCTACGGAGTCCGCCGTGTAAGCCTAAGCTTTAGTTGTTCAATCTTAAATTTATGGAATACCTCTAAGGTATTTCTAAGGCTTATAATAATTTTATAGGTTTTGTTAACTGATAGTAAGTTATTTTTAGGTTTAGATTATTTTATTATGATGTATCTGTAGAACATGGGCCCTTCGATTAAACTTCAGGTAATATTAATATTAATATAGCAAGAACCAACATTGTTTCATACCTACGTCAGAACATAGATTAATCAACATGCTGCCATCTTCTCGTGAAGGCCTTGTATGGGTCGAAACTACCTTTGAGCTGCAACCAAGATAGGAAAACGAGCCAAATATTGACGACATCAAGGCTGTTTACCAGGCGACGCTACAGCTTGATGATGCAGCGCAATGTGCAGTATCGTTTTCGACGACGGGAGGGTTTAACAGGACCTACGTGGTGGAAGCTGGCTCCGATCAGAAATTCGTCATGAAAGTATCTCTTCCCGTTGACCCTAGACACAAGATAGCTGGCGAAGTCGCGACACTAAAATGGCTCAGCCAGCACTCGACTATGCCAGTACCCAGGGTCATCGCATTTGATGACACGAGAGATAAACATATTGGCTTCTAATGGATTCTGATAGAATATGTTTCCGGCACGTCAGCTCATTCTCGATGGCGCAAGATGACTATGGAGGACAAGAAAGCCCCGGTGGAGGATATCGCCGGCCACGCAATTGTTGAACACATCGCCTTTTCAGACAATTGGTACTCTCAAAGAAACCGACTCAGATATTATACCCGATATACTGGTCTCAATGATGTTCTTCTGGAGTGATCACTACGATTTCGACGTCCATCGTGGCCCTTTTTGCTCCAGCCATGGCTGGCTGTACTCACTCGTTTCCATCATGATTAAAGGTAAAGTCCTGGAAATGGGCAAAGTTGTCAGAGAAGGAGACGATTATGATGCAGATGATGCTACATACAGCCTGCGTATCGCAAAAGAGTTGTCACTCCTACTTCCCGAGATCTTTCCGCCCGATGAGAACGCCAAAGATAGAACGGTACTGTGGCACGATGACCTTTCACTATTCAACATCATAGTCGATGACAACAACTCTCTCAGTGCTATAATTGACTGGGAGTGCGTGTTGATCATGCCTGTCTGGGTAGCGACGGAGATGCCTAAGTTTCTACAAGGCCCAGCTCGGGAAGAAGAGCCACAACGCGATAAATACGGGATGAGACAGCGCAAGAAATGGCTGAGAAAAGAGGAGATGGCGACCTTGACAATGAAGGAAACACCGACCTTTATTGGGAACATCTCATGGAGTACGAACAAACGCAATTACGAAAGGTCTACTCAGAGACCATAGCTCTGCAGTATCCTCAGTGGGACAAGCTCGTTGTTGAAAGTACGCTGAAGGTTGACTTTCTTGGTGCGAGTGCTCGATGCCCTGATGGAATTTTCTTGAAGGGGATTGAGAAATGGGTTGACGCAGTTTGGGAAGGGGAGTGCCTTAGACTAGAAGAAATCCTGTAGTCCTAGAGGCTAGAGTGTCGGCGGTCAAGGAAGTATTCTTAGGTATGAAGCCGGCGACCGATCGGCTTCGCTAAGACTTTGGCTTCTTAGAGGTTTACAACCCTGGAACTCATTTATCGCTAACATATCTCTCGTCTACTATCTATGTCACCAGTTTCTCCATCACATTGGTGTCATTCAGATACCATGTCAAGGACTCCAACTCATCCGTAACAAACTTCTCCGCTAGTGTCCATCCATTTCCAAACCATCCAAACTCATTATCATCACAACACTTATACTCAAAATCCTCCCAACGAGGACGACTTAAAGTACGCACACAATGCAAACTACTGCCCGGCCACAATGCCGTGATCCGTCCGCGCTTCTGGGCCTCACGCGAAGCGCCGGTCTCATAAGTCTTGTACCAAGAATTGCACTCCTCTGCAAAAACAGTCTGTTTGAAGAAATTATCACAGTAATCGGTGAATGCCTGAACCATATTTCGCTTTGGCTCAATACGCGCGATGTTATCGTATGCCATTCGAGCTAGGATCTTGGCGATATAGGTATTCGTTTTCTCGATCACCAGTAGCAGGCTACCAGCACCGGGCATAGAGTTTGGGCCCATGGATTGGAAGAAGTTTGGAAAGCCATCTGTACAAACGCTCAGGTATGTCTCTGGGCGTTTTTGAAAGCGCTCTCGTAGGTTCACTCCACCAACACCATAAATGGGAAAGCTTCGGCTGGCGGGTGAGGTTTGGAAGCCAGTGGCGCAGATAATTACATCGACCGGGCGATGCTGACCATCTGAAGTGACGATTCCAGTCTCGTCAATCTTAGTGATGCCAGAGGTGATGGTGTCAACCTTTGGGGATGCCAGCGCTTCGAGATATCCAGGACCGGGGGACATACGTTTGCAATAAGGCGAGAAGTCAGGTTGAAGGTGCTCATAGATCTCGGGCCTCTCCTTGAGTCTTTGGACCATGGACTCTTGAGCTAGAAGCCGGAGGTTGGTCTGTTCCGAGGACCCGCTGAAGAGGACACCAAAGTTCTTGTTGATGTTGTACTCGATGGCGCGTCTGTACTTCAAATATGCTTCTCGATCTGTCTCCCAGTTTTGGATCTCGTCCGGGGAATACTGGAAGTTGCCGCCTGCTTCTTTGATACGCTGCCTGGTCTCTGGATCTCCGAAGAGGCCGACGATCCAGGATCTACCGCGTATGTAGTGATCCATATGCTTGACATCGGGTAATATTGCGGGGACAATCTGGAGTCCACTACTGCCGTTTCCAATAACAGCGACAGACTTGTCCTGTTCGATGGTCTCTCGTCAGTGAAAGGCCCTTCAAAGTCTGCTTGAGCGTGACTTCTTACCTTGAGATCAACTTTGGCATCCCAGTTTGCACTATGAAGCAGCTGCCCTTTGAAAGACTTGATCCCGCTGATATCCGGCCATCTCCACTCATTCAAAACACCTTCACCTGTAACAAGTACGTCGGCGGAGTCTTCATACTCAAAACCTGTTGTCAAGTCTTTGAGCTGGACAAACCACTTGTTGGTGGTCTCGCTCCACCGAGCACCGGTGCACTTCTGCTGAAATCTCATGTGTTTCCTAATGTCATACTTCGTGGAAATGTCTTTCCAGTACTGAAGGATCTCAGGCGCAGAGGCAAAGAAGGAGGTCCATCGTGGCGAAGACTCGGAGGTCAACTGGTATGCATGTGCGGGGACATCTAAAGTTCGTCAGCACGATGTTATATATAAGTGCTCGGGAATAGGCGTTCACCACATGCGCAGCCAGGATATCTATAGAAGATCATGTCAGCTTTAGCCTTCGTCCACTCAAGTTGTATGAACTTACCTATTCTCATACCATGTCCCGCCGAGCTCAGGGTTCTTCTCATAGATGACAAGCTCCAGATCAGGGACTTGTTTCCTAAACTCAATGGCGCCGCATATGCCAGAAATCCCAGCACCGATATAGATAACCTTGAGTGGGCGAGCCTGATCTGTACATCGCTGCGAAACCCAGGGCTTAGGAATGTCCTTCGCCGCTGGCTGTGATGTCTCCTTCGTAGTGGTGTTTTTATGTCCTTCCTTGGGTGAATAAGAAGTATCGCTGGCAAAGTTGCCGTTGGAAAGGAAACTCGGCAATTTGCCGTTGCTATCACCGAGCGCGTTAGGCATCGTGAGTTGAGTAGGACACTAGGTATGATGGAAATGTTATCCAAGAACAAGGCCTGCAGATTGGCCGTTTTATATGGTGAGAAGAGCTTATCTTTTATGACTATTTGCTTTCATCACGGGGCCAAATCACGGCAAAGGAACACAAGGCCCCTGTCACCGAGTCAAGGCTCCTCCATGCGTTGGTTGTCTTGCCGCTCGTTATCATAGCATTCATGCCACATCATCACCGGCAGATACGAAAGTAGATAAGCCTAGTGTATTACCCCGCGGTTCTAGACGCAATCTCGCGTATTTTGTCCTTCATTAGGTTAAGGATATCACGGTTAAGGTTTCCGATTATCAGCGGTTAGCAACTCCGAGCGCTGTCTCCCCGCAATTCTCGGAATGGCTAACCGTAAGCCATGTGAGCCACTGACACGCAACTCAAAGGTCTTTCTATCGCTGATTATCGCGGAATGGGCACCCAAGGATTGTCATCGGAAAGATATAAAGAGCGTTAGAGGTAAGAAGGGAGCATTGTGTGACCCTCATCCCACGCAATCAACCTGTTGGGTCATCGAACGACAAGTGGTACGATATTCGTTTCAACAGACCTCCAATCCCTATTGCATCATTTCAATTGCCATCTCACAAAATTCTGGAGCGTACCACGAAGCCATTGTCAACATGGCGACTTTGCCAGAACCAATTCTGTACCACTTAAAGCCAACCAAGCTGATCCCCAATTCACCCAAACCACTACTCCATTACAAGAACGCTTTCGTCAAAGATGGTCAAGTTGATCGTACCAAAGCCTTCGATACTTTTTGCGGCAACGAATGGGATGTGCAATGGGTCGTTAGATATGGTCAACATCAGCGATCCCACTATCATTCCCAGTCCCATGAAGTTATGGTAGTTGTCTCCGGTCCCGGCCGCATCCGCTGGGGTGTTGCAGACTTGAGCGATGACCCACAAGAGCATACTTCTGGAACAGCTTATGAAGACGATGGACTGGAGCTCGAGGTCAACGTGGGAGATCTTTTTGTCATTCCGGCTGGTGTTGCACATAAGTCATACGATCCTTCAGCTACGACGGCATCGTTTGGTTGTATGACTGGAGACGCTCGCGGTATTGATGCCGATAACCCGAGGATTGCTGTTGCAGAAGTGCCGCTGGAGGGATTTTGTATGATGGGAGCTTATCCGAGAGGATTTTCATGGACATGGGATGAGGGAGGCGATAGTGCGGATGACTTTGAAGCAGTATGGAGCGTAAAGAATCCCGCTGCCGATCCGTTTACTGGAAACGAGGGAGGTATTAGCAAGTACTGGAAGAAACAGTGAGAGCACAACGAAAGGATATCCTGAGATCGATTGTTGTTTCTTTGCATAGTTACGCCAAGCTTTATAACCGTCTGAGCGAGGTTACAAATCAGAGGTTCTGTACCACCTGGTTTTCCTATTGTGATATAATTCTGAGAGGGTACTTAAACGGACTATAAATGAAAAAAGAAAGAAGATTCAGAGTCACGGAAGATAAGTACAGCAAAAGGAAGGGTCTGGCCGGGGATTGAACCCGGGACCTCTCGCAATCTGAGCTGTAGGGTTTTCCCTAAGCGAGAATCATACCACTAGACCACCAGACCGGAGCGGATAGAGCACGTGATGTGAACAAGTTACCGCTTCGGGAACGCTGTTTATATCGATGTCTAGCTGTAACTACCTAGTCTCGACTCTTATCCGATGCCAATTTAACTTAGTTATCTTCTACTTATTTGAGTTTTCTAGTAGCAGTAATAGATTACAGGCAGCGTGCTATATGTTAACGCTTGGCAACTAGTAAATATCTCGCTATTAGTGAGTCTTGAGTTTAAGATCTCTTATAGATTCGTTATCCTGTTGCATCTTATGAACTATGAAGTTATATCCCGCTATCGTTCACTACGTATTATAGATATGAGCCCTTGGGGCGCAACGAGACTTCAGACCTTTACTACAGTAACAAACAGGACAGGCATTAACTTGGGATTTGTTACACTAAACAGATATAGGAAGAGTTCAAAGCCCAACATATAAAAGTTAGTCTACGATTTCCATGAATTAGGGTTCCTGTCTTATATTCTCTGTTACCCTCTGGGGGCCTAGATATCATGACCTGAGGTTTACTGGCTTTTCTCTGTGTCGAATAGGGCATAGTGTTAACAGACGTTACATAGAACCGAGTAAAGCTCTCTTCAGTTTCTCCGCGGCAAATAAATCACCACTTTTTTTGGTAAGTCCAGATGATCCCACTAGAGACAATGAAAAAGATCATACCGGACGTCATAGTTAGGGGCTAGACCTAATGAAAGGTACAAAACATTCTAGAGTTAAACCTTCCAAGCCTGCAAATGAACAGACATACCGCCGTCCTGTTGAGGATAGACTGTCAGTATTGAAGAACTCCAAAGTGTGTAGCTCCAGTGACATTGGCAAACGACATGGTTAATAGTTGCTTCTCAGGTGTTGCTGCCTAACTATCGACTAGTTCGCTCAGATAAGCTTTCTGCAGAAGACCCTGGTTTCAACGATATTGAATTGTCATTCGAGTTCAGCTCTCATCAAAAGCAGAAGTCGCTCCGTCTTCCTTATCTCCCAAACCTTATAATATATGAAGGCTTTACTCCTCGATATCTCCACTGCATCAGGGGTTACTCACTCTATAGATGGTTTTCTTCTCTGACAGAGCACCCATGTATTACGTGATCTGCATCTAAGAGGCCAGTAACAGGCAAATGGTATTCGAGTCCTTGGCTACCCACTTCACATATAGTACTTACTGGATGGAGCTTTGTTGTAAGCCAACTGCCGAACTCTTGAACTAATGACCGGTCATTAGCTCTGATGGTCGAGCGGCCCTATGGGGAACATTCTCCTGGTCCAATCTCTCCAATATGGTCCATCGCGAGTGCTGGGTTATAAATCTTCGAAGTAATTCCCTTTCTCGCCAGATCCCATAATCACCTCTATGCTCCGTTAGATATATATCAGCCTGTAGAATATAGATGGTAGTTTCAGACCCGCGAGGGAAGTTAGCCACGCAGAGGACAGTACCTCCAAATCCATCGGGGCCGAGGAACTCGAGTTCCAGAATTTCCCAAAATTCTTGAGATCAGCACCCTTTTCTTAGGTATAGACCACCTCGTGTAGAAGATAAAGACCCATCGAGCTTTTATGATAAGCTCACCAATAGGTGGTTTCGAACATGATATACACCTTACCGAAAACCTTGCCGTAGTTGTCGTGCTGACGTTGAAGGTGACGTTTACGAGGCTAATGCTTCTCAAAACGAGACCGTTTCCTGCACGAGACTGTTCTGGTTGTAGTCTGTCGGCTAGCCGGGCAGACCTCCGAAATCAACCCCTTTATCCCGCTCGGTATCCCCACAGGTCAGCCGCACTTCGGTGCGGGCTCGGTATTCTTGTAGCCCAAAACCACAGTTTGGATGGTGCGGATGGATTAATTAGAGTTGAGCTCGCTTGGGAGCTGAAGCTTAATTATGCGCCTTACCTCGTAAAATAGCGTAGTTTCATGTTTGTGCTGGCTAGCTGCTTGTCATACTAGTTATCATCATGATAAGTCACGTTTGGGACGTTAGATACTTCAATCCTTTCATACTCACTATTCAACTCCTCTTACTGTTCTCTGATTCTCTCTTCGTCTCTCAAGCTCAAAGGCTGTCCCTTTGTCTTCTCATGCCTAAAGCATTGGGAGTCAAAGAACCCCAGACTAGGGTTATCGTCAATCTCCGTCATGTTAATCAAGTTAGTATAATTGGTGGGGGATCAGCGGCGTCGTTAAAATGGGATAGCGTGGTGATCTTAAATGGGTAATGCTCCCGGGACTAACCGCACGAGCATCATCCTCGCCCAGGACATAGAGAGGCTCACCTCCAGGTTCCCAAGGCGTTATGGATGCTGCTGTGCCGAATTCCGTAGTTGATGCTTCTTTTTTATGCATATTTGTGGCTAATGGCATACACCTTGTCAGCGTTGCCGTTTGGTCTGTAAGGCTTCACTGCCTGGTAACCTGCCAGAGCGCCACAGGACCCTTAACATCAGTTCATGTTACCTGGTCCCAGTCAGAAATACATTCCACCGGACTTGCGAAAGCAATGTTGTTTTTCCTTTTGTTCAATACTGTCAGCCTCCTGCATATATTATCAAGCTATGGAATTAGAAACATGCACGATATTGCATGGACTTTCCGTCCGAGGTTCTGATATCGCGCCATCCGAGCGTTTCTCGGCAGTTGGACTTCATAGGGCGGAGAGTAGTCCCCGGACTTGTTCCTGGTCGTTGGGCCTACAAAGGTCCCACAGGACGCTGGTGTGGTGTTGGTGGCAAGGCTGTAAGTTCAAGAGTCGAATTTTCCCATGGGTAATATTGTTTAACAGTTTATTCAGTGAGAAAGAATCCAGCAAGTTCGGTTCTTAGAATGGTTTGGATGGAGCCGGAGGGCCAGATCATAGGAGGGAACTGGCGAGTTATGATAGAACCTAGGTTTTTCATCCAACCGAATAACAACCCGGAACGGTTTTCCTAGTTCACTGTCCCAGTAGATCTCCATTTTTCATTAGTATGAGATTAATTACGGAATTCTGTGTCCATGCGCTTCAACTTCGTCATGCGGACGTAGCCTATCGCTATTCCCTATGTTGAGGTTCCTCCTGTGACTGCACTTATACCGAGCATAGAGAGCAAGGGTTATGAACTCGGTTTGATTGAGAAAGGAATGGGGATATTATGCCATTGAAGATATATATCTTGGCGTTTTCATAGGATGATGAGCCTGTTGTGCTTTTTCTTGACTCCAACAGGACTCTTTGTTTTGCGTCCTATGACGAACCAGAAAACATCCATCATTCCTATCGTTTGCCTGGAGATATCTCGTGCGTGGCTTCACTCCATCTTCGGGTCAGAGGATAAAAGACTCCACCATCACTCTGCCAAATTTCAGGAACTTAACTTTGTTGTGATATGGTTTTGTCGTTCCCTCTACAGCACCCTTGCACAACACCCAATTCAATTGCATTGCAATGCTCTGCGGTAATAGTCACGTCAGCATAAGGGGATCATTAATACCCGAGAAATACACAGCACAAAAAAGTCTTTATTTCAGGTTTGTTGGTATAAGATTTAGGCAAATATCTACTATTTTACACAATTGCTCTGATAAATGATTATAATATGTACTGTAATGTTTTGTATAAATATTAGGTATTAAATTTAAATATATTCTAGATGGTTTGGAGCTTGTCGTTCTTTTTCACGGGCCTTGCAGGTTGTGCGTTGGGGTTGGTGGTTGGTTTTGGCCCAGTCTGTCTACAGGTTTGTTGTCGGTTTCCTAGTCGCAGGGATATCAGTGGGGAACAGAAGGCGTCCATGATCTCACGATATGGACAATATGAGATCCAAGCATGCCCTTTGGTGCAATGGTTAAGCACCAAGGTAAGCCCTCCAGCGGCAACGCGGGAGGTAGTGGGTTTGAAACCCGCAAAGGGCACCTTTGACCCCTCATTGAGGCAGGCCTCTAAGGTAAGCCTAGCGTGCCAACTAAGGTTAAGGCAAAATTAACCTATTATTAGGCTATAATAGCAATATAACTAGAGATTATAGGGAATCTAATTAGCTACTTATTGTAATTAGCTTAAATTAAGTAAAACCTAATTTTCCCTATTTAATAGGTAAATAATAAAGATATACAGGGGTAATTAAATTAGGTTATAGTTAAACTGTAAAGAGGAGGAGTTTCTTAATTAATGCAGATAATTAATAACTCTATTCAAAGAGATCCAAGCACTCAGAAATGACGTTAAAGAATAGACATTAACAGAGGCTTTAGGGTAACATTGGCATAAATCATCCACTTCCCTAATTAGCCTTATGCTTTATCATGGCTACCAACTGCTTGGGTAGGATTGGAAGAGATAACAACAGCCTTATCTTGGCAGACAGCCGGTGTGAGATTGGAGAGCCAATCAGTGGAACATTATGCTGGTCGGACTCAGCCGATTGGTGAATTGTGATCCTCATCCCTTAATTAAGGAATCGCCGCCCGCGGTTTTCCGCCCCACTTAAGTAAAATAAGAAGCACGTCAGCAAATGCATCATCCTAAAGTCAAAATGAGCGCCTTTTCCAGGCACCAAATTTTGGTAATTTTGTTTACTCCTTATTTACGTGTTTTGACAATTCTACCTGAGCTGCGTAAAGCAGCCAGGTCACTCTTACAAGTATGGTGTCTGTATATATTGTCTGTCTTTATATCATTGTTTCCTTCACTGTTGGCGTCTTATCAGCGACTTCTCACGAATCTGACGTGGTTATCTATGGCAACACGGTTGCCGCACTGGCAGCTGCAATTCAAACAGTTCGTATGAACAGAACCGCCACTCTGGTCTTTCCGACATCACGAATCGGCGGTCTTACTACTTCGGGATTGGGTTGGACGGACTCAAAAGATGGAAACACTATTGGTGGAATTGCTAGGGAGTTTTACGGCAAAGTGTACGAGTATTACGACAACGACGATGCATGGACGCGTGAAACACGAGATGATTATCTCGCAAAGCATATCGAGGCGCAGCCTGGACCAGCCATTGGCGACAAGGTTCAATGGACCTTCGAGCCCAAGGTAGCAGAGGAGATCTTGGAGAAATGGATCAAGGATGAGGGAATTCCTGTCTTTCGAAACGAGTCCATTCTCCGTTCAAGCAGCGGCGTGAAGAAGGATGGAACCCAGATCAAATCCTTCCAAACGCGGTCCGGGTCAACTTTCTCAGGAAAAATGTTCATTGATGCTGGCTACGAGGGCGACCTTATGGAAACAGCGGGCATCTCATATCGCGTTGGACGCGAAGACAAGCAGGACTTTGACGAGTCGGCAGCTGGTATTCACTTCAACGAGCCCAGACGACTGGCTGCCATTGACCCGTACAACGACCCTGATGATCCTGACAGCGGGCTGCTTCCCGGTGTTGGTCGCGTGATCACCAAGTTCGCGGCTGAAGAATCACGTGGCAAGAAAGATCATCGTCTTCAAGCCTTCAACTACCGATTATCTTTGACGAGAGAAGATGACAACAAGGTGGAATTCTTCAAGCCAGATGGCTACAATGAATCTCACTACAAGATCTTGATCCGATATATCAAGACTGGCTATCTAGGGCCATTCTTCACAACACAACTCATGCCGAATCTCAAAACCGATACCAATGCAGTGGGTCAAATCAGTACTGATCTGATAGGCGGGAGTTACAACAAGACGTCTAATTATGCTGAGTATTCGTACGAGGAGCGGGAGGCTGCTGCGGAAAGGCACAAGGTCTGGGCGCAAGGACTTCTCTGGACATTGGCGAACCACAAAGATGTGCCGGACTTTATTCGCGAAAATACAAGTGCTTGGGGCTACGCAAAGGACGAGTGGGCTGATAATGACAACTGGCCATATGAGATATATATCCGTGAGGCTCGACGGATGGACGGCGTGTATACAATGACACAAACCGATATTCAGCATCCGAAGCCATATGACAACGATACTGTCGTTGCAGTTGGATACTATACCCTCGATGTTCATCAAGTAGAACGTGTCGTTATCAACGATCGGATACATGACGAAGGTCTCATTCACGTTCCCAATCCCGGGCCATTCAGCGTCCCATATGGGTCAATCGTTCCCAGAAAGGAGGACGCCACCAACTTTGTCAACCCTGTCACAATGAGCGCCACGCATATTGCTCTGTCTGCAATCCGTATGGAGCCTGTTTATATGATCATGGGGCAGAGTGCGGGAGCAGCAGCTGTTTTAGCTATTGAGGATAATGTCGCAGTGCAGGATGTTGATCGAAAGAAGCTGAAAGGGAGGCTAAAGGATCATGCACAGGTCTTGGAATCCTTCTCTATAACATTGCAGCCGAGTCGACATTGGCTTCTAGTCTTTTTCATTTCTTGTCTTTATCTTCTCATATTATAGATACATAGCATTAGAGGTATATAGAATGACAGGATCTAGTGTTTTATTGCATTCACTGATCGAGACGGGGTCTTGCATGCCTGTCGAGCACCAAGTTTCGTTGCCTTATGGAAAGGCGTGGAATCCGCTACAATTAGTGAAGAGTTTATGGTATACTTACGTAGTACTTATGCTACCTTGGAGTATCACAAGTACTAGCCTACTAGGTATTGTTTTCAATGCATTGCCGTAATTGATCTTGTTAACACTGAGGACGAGGGCAATAAAGAAGCTTAATGCATAGATGGACCACTAAATCTTCAATATATTTATGGTATTAATACTACACTCAAACGGGACTATATAAGGCTGTTTAACTTGGGAGATTTATCCTTGTTGAGGGTTTATACATATTGCCTTCCAAAAGCTTGAGTTAATTGGGAATTTTCATTGTGTTGGCTTGATATATCTCGCAGAGATATCAGAAGCTTTGACTATCAATCAATAAGGCCGTCTATAAGCGCCTCTTGAAATGGTCGCACTTCCATCCTAAAACGTCTTCGGTCTTCCCACTCACTCCATAGATCTGAATATTTCTCGAATTCCTCTGGGAAATAATGCAACCCAGGGCAAAAGACCATCGATATCTGAAGGCGGAGGCTCATAAGAGAACGATAGCCTATAGGGCCAAAGATCTAAGACCTTTCGCTTTCTTGCAGCTCTGCATCACAACCTCTCCGATACCAAGTTTTATTTTGAGATGGCGGAGGGTAGATGAGTGTCCTTCGGTCATGTTGGCAAGAGCCTCATTCGCGGAATCTGATGCCACGCGACTTACAGAATCAGTTCCACTCAGTAAGCCTTTTATATCTCTTATAGATATCCCTTCCATTGGCGACTCCGCCTTGGCAAC
The DNA here is from genome assembly GCA_002234235.1 of Fusarium hostae. Classification (NCBI taxonomy): domain Eukaryota; kingdom Fungi; phylum Ascomycota; class Sordariomycetes; order Hypocreales; family Nectriaceae; genus Fusarium; species Fusarium hostae. The sequence goes on from NJCR01002782.1 coordinate 13,071, forward strand.
GGTGTTAACGCTGTCAACGAAGACATGGCAATGTCTCCCCAGATGCAGCGCTTTTGGTTTTCCCAGATGGGGTATGAGTTGCGAGATCCAATCCCTGATCTCCGCTACTGAGTTAATTTTCAGTGTTTCCAGTGTGCTTGCCCATACTTGGCAGGCTTTCTCCAGATCGTGAGTGTTGACAAGACTGTATTTGACGATAAGAACTTTGAGCTTCTGGCACTGTTGAGATATATCAAAGAGTGGAGTCCGACTGAATTCTAAGAAACTTTCCCGACCGAGATGAAGAGATGTCAAGTAGGAGGAAAGGTATTGAGAAAGACCTCCGAGTAGCCAACCTGATGGGCCATCCAGGCCTAGACTCCGGGGCTGTTTCAATGATTGTTCGACATGAGTGTGATCCGAGATCCAGTCAGACAGATGTTTTTGCGGATCAGCCACCTCTATTCTGTTGTGATAGCCACCAATGTACCACCCATCCATGGTGGAGTAATGGAGTACTTCGACTTGATATGAGTAAAGGTGCCGAGCATAATCCAGTGATCGGAATGGTCTGGTCTGACTTGGTCTTGGTCTGGTCTAGACCGCCAAGACTTGGTCTGGTCTGAGGATTTCTCAAGACCATGGTCGGACCGGTCTTAATGGTCTGGACCGGCTTGGCTATAAATAGATCGGGTGGCTGAATCTTAGACTAATGCAGTTAGAACATTGACTACGAAATG
>NJCR01000280.1:722-19298 GCA_002234235.1 Fusarium hostae
AAGAATTCTAGCTTTATTTGAAGGTTGTGATATAATAGGTGGTTAAGAAGTATCTGATTAGATGGAAATAATGTAGAATGAGGGATTTTTGGTCGGCATACTTGTCCGGTCGGCATGCTTATTAACCACGTTATAGGAAAACTAAATTAAGTTATTTAAATTATACATAATAAGCCATAAGTCTATTTAAGTAAATTATAATTATTAAAACTCCTAAAATAAAGTCTTTCTTATTACTTTAATATTATAGTTAATACTCTTTCTAGCTACTATATAGTTAATATACTTTTTAGTCTTTTCTATACTGCTATTTCTAGTTAAGCTAAAGCTAAGGCCATAAGACTATACTTAATAGACTGGATTAAAATGCAGATCTATAATAATAGATAAGTATAAATACTTATCTTATTATAACTATAAACCATTATAGCGAGATAACCTTTATGTCTTTAGAAATACCTTTACTTACTTTTAATGCAGCTATTTACTTTAGTAAAATTAAAAAGAATTATAAAATAGCAATAATAAATAAAGTAGAAGTATATAGAATAAAGCAAAAGAAATTAATCTAAAAACTTTATAGGAAACTTAATTAAATAGGTAAATATCTAAAGTATATTAAACTATAACTACTTAAAAGTATTATTCTTAATTGCAATAGTAAATATAGATAAAGTTAATAATTGTAATTTTAATGAGTATTATTACTTTAGTAAATAGGCTAATTTATCTCTTAAGAGCACTTATTTAAATAGAATAATAATATTTATTACTTATTTAGTTAACCTGGACTATATTTATAATGCCTTTAGTCTTCTAAATAGTAAGTTTATTGCAGTACCTTTAACTATAAAACTAATTTAACTTTATATTTTAATTATATAATCTTTCAATTACTCTATATATTAAATTTAAAATATTCCTAAAGCTTATATATAGTTTTATCCTTATTATAGAGTTCTACAGTATTAACTATAAGCTTAATTAATATATTATTAAAAATACTAAGTTATATTAATATTAAATAGTTTATTTCTTACTATTAGACTTCTTTATATAATATAAGTATATATAGTACCTTTTACATTATTATTAAAGCAATTATAAATAATAAATCTGCATTTTCTTATTGCTTTTAAGAATTAGCTTTTATAATAAATATTATTATCTTCTATAAATATATTAAATAGTTATTAAACTATTAAATAAATTATAAAGAAAGTAAAAAAATAAAGCTTAAAAATAAGTAATATAATAAGTAGATTATATATTAATGCATTAAATTATATAAATCTCAATATATTTGCCTTACTTTTTTAAATAGACACTATAAGTAAAAACCTTAATATTATTTATTAATTATTTATATAAAGTTTATTTATTAAGTAGTACTTTACAATAATATAGCTTAAATTGACTTTATATACTGCCCTATATATTAATATTATAGAATTAAGTAAAATAAAGTCTATATTAATAAAGAAATCTTAATAGCTAGATATATATATATATAGATTTTTTATTACCTTTGGAAAGAAACTTTAAGCTATAAAATAATTACTATATTTAAGTTAAGCTAGATATAACCTATTAAGTCAATAAAGTAATTAGGCTATAAATAAGGCATTAACTTGCATTTATAATATAGTAGTATATTCTAAATACTACTATAATAAGGTTTACTAAAACCTTTACCCTACGTCATTACTTCTGCTTGCCTTACTGTAATAGCCAATTATTACAGCTAGAGAATCTTATATTAAGTTATTAGAACAAGGGTAACTAGAGAGAGCACTAAATATGCAGAGGTGACTGAAGAGCAGTTAGCTCTATAAGACCTGAAGTATCCTCCCTAGCACTATTTAATCTATAATAGGCATAATAAAAACCTATGCCAATAAGTGAATTTTATTAGCTAGATATCTATATATATATAAAATTTATTATATATAACTGCTTTTTAATTTTATAGAAATTTTAAGTCCTAAAATATTAAGGCAGATATAACCAGCTAAATTATTAGACAATTAAAGTAGAGGTAGGCAATAATACTTAATTATATATTTTAGAAATTAATTTAAACTTCCTGATTATATAGGCTTCTTTAGTATTAATAGTATATATTAAATAATTAGTTCTTATTATATTTATTTATATAGCTAATTAATATTAACTATTTAATAGACAAGACTTTACTATATATTATAATAATAAAGAAATTTTATTTACCTTTTAAGACTTAACTAGATATATTTATATTAAAGATTACTAAAGCTAATAAAATAGAAATACAATTTTTTTAAAATTTAAAGTTTATATTAGCATTATATACTTTTAACTTATTAATATATAATACTTTATAAGGTCAGTATTATTTTATAAACTATATAATTAAAGTTAATAAAAGAAATTTATCTTTATTTATTAAGAAGAAGAAGTTAATATTTACTACTTTATTAATTATTAAGTTTTATGCTTATTTATATTATATATTATAGTTATTATAAAGAAAAACCTTATATTTAATTAATAGTCTTTATTAATATTAAGAAAAGCTAGATCTTATTTAATATTAAGGATAGTTTTATATTTACTATTTTAATAGCTTAATATAATATTACTTCCCTAAAGTGAAGAAATATCTAGGAATTCCTCTGCCTAGAATCTTTTTATAGCCTCCTTATTATAGGTATTTTTATCCTTTCTATTAAGTCTTTTAATTACTCTAAATCTATAAAAAGGCTATTAATCTATAATAATTACATAGAGGATTAAGCTAAGAGCAAATATATCTATATTTAATATTATCTTTAATTTTAAGTTCTAAAAGCCAGCATTTAGTAGCTGCCTACTATCTAAAGTAAAGTCTTTATATATTAAACCATTAAAGTCATTAAGCCAGATATTCTATTTATAAATAAGGAAGTTCTTAAAGTATCGATTAAAGTGCATAATACTGCATTTATAAAAATAGGCAATACTATCTATAGCTTAATAGCATTATTTTCTATATTTAACTTTAATAGATATTTTAAACTTATATTTAAGATATTCTTATAGAGTGCTATTAAATTAGGCTAGTAATAATCCTTATTAGCCTTTAAAGTTATAATAACTATAGAACTTATTATATATAAGGGATTAAAAACTATTATTAAATAGATATATAAATAGAAGTATTAAATTATAGGCCTTAAGTACTTTATAGATTCCTTACTTTACTTTAAACTTTTAGGCCTATTCTTAGTTAAATATCTTATAGGCATTATTATCTATAGGAACTTATCTTAATACTTTAATGACCTTTCCTGGCTTAAACTTATAGATATTTAAAGAAGAGCCTTTCTAATTAGGCTTAATAGAGTTAATTATAATTATATAGACTTATATTATAATAATATTAAATGCAATAAAAATAAAAATAATAAAGCTAATATCTTGCTTAAAAAGTAAATAAATATTACTAATTATTAATAATATATTAATATAAGTTTTATTAATTTTATAGATAAATATATAGCCTTTTAACTTATTATAGATTAACCTATTTATAATAGTTAGAGAGGTTAGGGTTAATCTATATACTTAAAAAGTATAAAAAAATAAAATTTAATGCAATACCTCTTAACTATAGTAGTATATAAGCTAAAAAGGATATTATACTATAGTAAAAGCTTCTATAAGTTAATTTAATTAAAGAAATTATATTTTTTTCCATTTAAAGCAATTTATAATAAGTAAATAAATAACCTTAAAGAGTATATCCCTTTAAGCAGTATAGCCCTTTAGGAGGTCACTTGCCCTATTTTACTTAATTATAAAGTTAATATATATAAAGTATTAAAAGTTTATAAGATATTTATTAAGTCTATAAGGTAGTTCTTTATAATAATTAAAACTATTAGGACTTTTACTATTATATAAATTAATATTAAGCAGAAATACTATAAATTTTATTTATTTTAATTAATTCTATATCCTTATTATAACCTTACTGAAGGGATATTAATAATATATATAAAGCAAGGGATAAATAATAGGTTTAAGTTTTCAGTTTTTACTTATGCTTAAGGAAATTCAGTTAATTAAATTAGAAATAAAATAAATAATTAATTAAATTATATATAAAATATACAGTCTCTACTTAATAAACCTGTTTCCTTAAATAAGACTAAAGAAGCTAAGATAAAAGAGAAACTGTAAGAATATTAATTTAAATTAATATAACCCTACTGAAGAATTATTAGTAGAAATATATTATATTTCCTGTTTTTAATTAATCACCATTAAACATTCTTGCTCTATATTTCCCTTAATAGAAGTATACTGTATTTCTTATACTATATTAATAAAATCAAAAAATCTAAAAAATAAAACACATTGCATTTCCATTGACTGACCTTTATTAAGTTTAATAACTAGATTACTTTAGACCTTAATAATATTTATTACTATTATCTACTAAAGCTTATATATTTCTTATCTTTATATAATTATATCTATATATTTATATTATTCTTCTTAATTATTATATACCTTAAATTATTGCCTACTGCTTATTTATTCTTATATATACATCTATCTTTAATCTATCTCTATATATAGATTTCTATAGTGACTATAATCACTACTTTATATATTACCTATATATCTAAATGCATACTATATAAATGCTCTCACGCTGCTTAAAACCAACAATCAGGACATGCCAATTAGTCAACCTAATTGCAATAAGCAATATTAGGTGCGCTACTAGTGTATAAAAGCCTCTATCTCTTTAACCAGCACAAGGCATCTATGAGGTCACGACAGGGGTGGGGGGCCAATCAAAATGACTGCAACAGCCGGTACCTCTACCTACACCTAATTATGGCATGTAATATAAGTACCAACAGTTAGCATTATTACAAATCGCTATATTATACACTTTACAGCCATACCTGCTAACCCGACCTTATGCATTTCCTGATATTGGCTGCAAATAACCTCCTTTTTTCCCCCTTTTAGAGGGTCAAGGCTGCCCTTGGCGGAGGCCTTTGCAAGCTAGGCAAGGTGAAGAGCTATTTCTGCCTCTATAAACATAATTGATATCTCTTTATAGGTGATTTTGCCATGCTTTAAGATCCTCACTGTCTTCTTCCTTCCCTATACAGCTTCTCTTCCTTATGTGATTATTGGTGCCATACTTATTGAAAATGGCGTTATATATAGCCTCTTTTTAAGCTTAAAGTATAATATAGGGCTTCTAATGAGGCTGCCAGGTCTTCTTCTATAAAATAAAGCTATTTATAAGTGCAACTTTAAGGAGGAAGGACTAAAGTAATGCCTACCAAGAACTGCACTAAAAACAATATTAATATATTATATAGAACCTTTTCTAATTACTGCAATCTATATGGTTTATTTCATTATTATACTGAGCGGCAATAGAAGGAATAGGGATTATCCTAGACTGATCTCTATTAAAGACCTACTGTAGGCATTATGCCTCTGCCTTTATGCCTCTTTTAGCAGACAATTTCCTCTTTTTTAGTATGCGCTTATAAGGGCCTTTGCTATATATAGTTAAAAGGAAGAGCACTATAGAGCTATCCTTTTAAGTGATTTAAAGGACTTAGGGGGAAGGAAAAGAGATAAATTAATAAGGGAAATATAGGTAAAGTTATTTATATCTATTTATCCTTTATTAAGATTAAATATACCTTATTATATACTAAAGGCATATTATTAAAAAGCTTTTTAATCTCTTTTATATACTTTATTTTAGTGGTAATACTGTAGTTAGGGCATGCTATATCTATAGCTCTATATTTAAGCTGTTAAAAAAGGCAGAAAAGCAGTAATAATAAAAAAAGGTTATCTATAAAGACATAATGTATTTATATTAATAGCCTTTTTAATAGGTAAATTATAATGCTTTATATATTACTGAGAGGGATTTCAGTCTATAGCTTTCCCTTCTTGCTATATAGCTTTAGTATTAATAGCTTAACTACTATAGCTATAACTAATAATGCCTTTATATATTAAAGCCACTATAGAAAGTAGCTCTATTGCGCAATAACCTAGACTTTAAACCCTATCAATATGGGCTTTCCATTAATGAGTATTATCTCTTTTAATCTGCCTATAAATAGCACTATATACTTATTTACAGTTAAATTAATATTTAGAAAATAGAGCTTAATAAATACTTTTTATATATAATTAAATCACTTTTTAGCTATTTAAAAGGTCTTTAAAAGATTACTCTTATTACTTATATTAAGCTTAATATAATTAAAAGTATAGAAATACTATATAATTAGCTTAAACTTCTATAATAATATAAACTTTATAAATAGATAAAAAGAGCGTTAATCTCTTAGGCTAAATGCCTTCTAATAATTCTTAAAGGATATTTTCCTATGAATTTCTAGATAAATAAGGACTCTAAGTTATATATAAACCATTGCAGTAAAGATGTCTTCTTAAGCATTAATGCATAAGTGGTTAAAAAGGAAGGTATTTTAGCTATCTTTAATATCATTATTAAGGAGGAAAAAGACCTAGTCTTTAGTATATTAAATCTATAACTATATAAGGGAAATAGATATAAAAAGCTGAAATAATTTAAATAATTGCTAGGGCAGAGAGTTAATTTAAAAATCATAATATTCTATATTGAAAGATTAAAAAGGATTACTATAGCCCTCTTTAGGCAGAAAATTAGATGCGCCAGTGGGGTTATTAGCAGCTGCCCTAAAAGACAGGGTATTAAAGTTGTAATTATTTATTGAATTATGTATCTCTTAAGAGCTTATTATTTATTTAACACTCATTAGAGTCAATTTATATAAGGATTTTAATGATTTTAGTGATATTAAAAGAAGAAGCTATCTGACAGGAACTTTATATACCCTGCAGGTATCTGCAAAATTAATTAGGAAAAGCGGGACGAGTGACCTGTAGATGCCTTGTACTGGTTAAAGAGATAAGGAACCCATTATAGTAGAGCTATATAACTATAATTTCAGAGTTTTATATATTTTATTGTCTTTAGTAGAGTGGTGCTAATAGGTATGCAGTCCTATTATGCATGATCTTAATGCTCTCTCTTAACTAGCTAAGTGAATTTGAGCTATGTTAATTATTTTATTTGATTTAATGCTAATAAGTAATTTCTCAGTTTTATCTGGTTAACTAGTAATATTTATAAGTATATTAAGATATATTATTAATTCTTAGGAGTATTGCTGTAAGTATAAAGGTGATAAAGCTTCTACTTATTATAAGTTATAGACATGAAATTGGATATTTCTATAAATCGAGGGGTTTTTAAGCTATTATCTGGCACGTTTAACAACAACATCTTGCCTTGATTTAGCCTCTAATGTCTTGTATTTTCGAGGTCGCCTGCGCTTCCTGGGTGCCTCGGATATAGAGGTTAAATATGCAGTATTACAGTGATTGTCTGAGCCTGTCTTGAGGGTTCTTAAAGGTTTGCTGAGATTAGCGTGCCCCTAAGCTGACCCTGAGATCCTGGTTAGGCTAGTGCGTGATCGCCAAACATCAGTTGGCAAATGCGACATTCTTATTGCTGCCGGCTTAGCGGCGGCTGTGGCCGCGCATAATCCAGGGCTCAAAGCTGTTAACGCTACAAGGAAGATCACAGAAGCGGCAGTTTTGCCCCATCAACCTCACTGGCCGATTGGATGAAAGATGGTCAGATACTGTACTAAGTCAAAACAGGTATCCATTGCGATGAAGGCTCCTTTCGTAGCCAACCATTAGCCCGCACCATGCCCCATAAGCGCCACCGGCGCATAGCTGTAGTGTGTCTGGCCTCCTATTGGCCGACAACCCAACAGTCTCAACTAATTACTGTACGAATAGAGTGCCTATTTCTAAAAGTAGAAATATACCCCGCTCGTGGTCGGCGGCTAAGGGAGGGGGCTGTAATTGTATTCTGATCCATTACTCTATCTTTGACTTGGGCGGAGGTTAAGGTATTTGACCTCAAACGCCGTTAGCTCATGTTTCTTCGACACCGGATTCAAGCTTCCTTCAAGATAAGACACCATGACGAATCCTTCCATTTATACTGTGGGGTGGATTTGTGCCTTGCCGCTGGAATTCGTTGCCGCACGAGCCTTCTTCGACGAAGAGTTTAAAGAGGCATTGGTATCACAAGACGTCAATGACAACAACAGATACGCCCTGGGAAGGATTGGGCGGCATAATGTGGTTATGGCGGTTTTACCTAAGGCCGAGCTTGGCATTGCAGCTGCCGCTACTGTGGCTAGGGATTTAATGCGCAGCTTTCCTAATATTCGCCTTGGTCTAATGGTTGGTATTGGCGGTGGTGCTCCTACTGTTAAAAACGATATTCGGCTTGGAGATGTGGTCGTGAGTGCCCGATCTGGGGCAAAAGGGGGCATTCTACAATATGATTACGGAAAGACGATACAGGAGCGACATTTTCAGATAACCGGGTCACTAAACCAACCACCGCAATTGCTATCCACCGCTGTGGGTGGTTTGGAGTCCGATTACATACTCGAAGGTCATCGTCTAAATGAAGACATCGAAGAAGCACTGCGAAAGTGGCCACGACTTAAAAAGAAAGGATATTCCCGCCCCTCAGTGGATACTGACAAGCTCTATCGATCAGATTTTGTTCATCCATCATCGACAGATGGAGACACATGTCATCAGACCTGTAACGGCGTGGCCAATATCGTTGATCGAGAGGATCGAGACGAGGATGATGATCCAGTAATCCATTACGGACTCATAGCCAGTGCAAACAACCTGATGAAAGACGCCCTCTTGCGTGATCAGCTGGCCCGCGAGTATGGTATCTTGTGTTTTGAAATGGAGGCAGCAGGATTGATGAATCACTTTCCCTGCTTGGTAGTACGAGGAATTTGTGACTACTCAGACTCACACAAGAATAAGAAATGGCAAGGCTTCGCTGCAATGGTTACGGCAGCCTATACCAAGGATTTGCTCCGGCAGGTTCTTCCCAGCAAGATTGAGGCCCAAATTCCTCTTGCTACTACCCTTGCTGAAAGTTAGTAAATGGATTATTTCCCTTTGACCAAAGCAAACTAAGTAATATTACAGTTGACGAGAAGCTCGAAGACCTCAATATCAATACTATGACTATAAATAAGATGGTGACGAGCATTGAGTCTAGTCGTCGTCGTACCGAAATCGAACATTGGCTCAACCCTCCCAAGTTCTCCACCAACGTCAACAAAGCTAAAGAGCACCGCCATGAAGGCTCAGGTCAATGGTTTATTGACAGCCTGGCCTTCAATGAGTTCAAGACTGGCTCTCGTCGACACCTATGGCTCCACGGCCTAGCTGGATGCGGAAAAACCGTATTAAGCAGCCGAATTTACGATGACCTTCTAAATACCAGCACTTCTGTTATATTAGCACACTACTTTGACTTTAATGACGTTAATAAGCAGACGCTCGATGGACTTCTTCGCTCGCTGGTATTTCAACTTTATAATTATGGTACAGACGCCGCATCAAAGCTCGAGGGCTTATTTAATTCCTGTGGACGGGGTTTACGACAACCAAACATTTCGCAGCTAGAAACGACCTTCGTATCCATGAGTGGACCTGTTGAGCAGTTAGTAATTTTGATCGACGCTCTAGATGAATGTACATCGAGAAACAAACTTCTTCAGTGGATCAGTCGATATGTCTCAGCTTCATTAAGCAAGATACAGTTCATCCTAACTGCTAGGCCAGAGGAAGACATTCAATCCGAGATAACTCAATCTTTCGGCTATGAGAACTGCCTGAGTCTGGATAGGAGGTCTATCGATGCCGATATAAAGTCATATGTCCTCTGGACTCTTGAGAATGACTCAAGATTCTTAAAGAAGGAGCTGAGCGGACAACTTGCCCAAGAGATTTGCATCAAGGTTGGAGATGGTGCCGAGGGAATGCAAGTATATACTAGATGAATCACCACAGTACACATTACTAATTTGTTCTTTGATCCTTAGGTTTCGGTGGGCAGCATGTCAGCTAGAAAGCCTTGCGGCTTGTTTAAGCCCAAGCTCTGTCCGTACATGCCTCACAGCCTTACCCCGTGATCTCAACGAGACGTACTCTCGCATGCTTGAGAGCATACACCCAGATTATAAAGATGCTGCAACTCGTCTATTGCAGTTTCTCGTACATCACAAGCGGCCACTTCGGTTGGAAGAGGCGGCTGAAATTATAGCCGTGCGGGTGGATGAAAAGCAAGATCGGCTCAGGTTTGACCCCGAAAACAGACTTTTCAACCCTTCCAATGTTATGCAGTATTGTCCCGGGATGATATGTATCATCGAAATCGAGGATGCCCACGGCTCGTCTTGGGAAGAAATTCACATTACTCACTTTTCGGTGAAGGAGTATCTTCAACAAAGCGATACCTTTTGCTATCATAACTCTGCTGTCACTATCACCAAAACTTGTCTCACTTATCTCACCGATATCTACGGCCCACATTATCGGATGAATATTGACTTTCCACTTGCAAAACATGCAGCGATTACCTGGGTGGACTTTGCCTCTACTGCAGAGTTGGAAGAGGAGAGCCTTCAGATGATACTCAATTTTCTTTCGGACCTAGAGATGACTTCACGGTGCTACCGAGTCGCCGCTTCGCCGAAGGTTGTTGATATGGGCCGGGGGTCCATGTCCCCACGACCACTCACGGCATCTGGGCTCTATCATGCTTGTCGAAGTGGACTCAAAGAGATTGCTGGAAGCTTCTTGCAAGAATCTGGATCAAATTTCCGAGACGATGAAATGGAGGCTTGTTTGTTCGTTGCCATTGACAAAGGCCATCCAAAGACAGTCAAACTGCTGCTGGAGCATGGGGTTAACCCTGATGCATACCACTCTGTATGGGGTAATTCTATATGCATGGCATCGGAACAAGGCCTCTATGAGGTGGTGCAGCTGTTGTTAAAAGCAGGAGCTGATGTGAATGGCCATGTCGGGGGTTACAACTATGAGACATCCGCACTATCTCGCGCGGGTGAGAACGGCCATGTGGAGGTCGCAAGACTACTACTGCAAGCAGGGGCCAGCCATGACAAGCCTATTTATCTATCTGATTACATTATGGAGGAATACCTGAGTAAGGGCAAGTTTGAAGATGTTCAAATACTCTTGGATGGGGGGGTGTTCAGCTTTGACCTGGAAGCTGCCCTAGAATCAGCCTGTCAAGCTGGACGGATTGAAATTGCCCAGTGGCTTCTGGATAGAGGGGCAGGGCTCAGGTATTACTTCAGCGGCAAGAGTCTCATCGAACTTGCCTCAATGTCAGGCAATGAGCATCTTGTGCAAATGCTACTGGACTATGGAGTTGATATCACCAGAGGAGAAGTCGCCAAAGCGTCGCTGCTTACTGCGTTGGAGTTAGATCACACACCACTGATGCGAACCCTTTTCGATGCCGTGGGTGATCATGGGTGTCTTACTGCACGGGAAAGAGTCATTCTTCGCATTGCTTCCGATCCCCAAAACAAAGATATCCTTCAAATGTTGCAATCCCAGTTTAGGAAGGATAACTCCTCCGCCACTTGCTACGTTCGCCTTGATGCACTAGATGCAGTTCTGATTGGGGAACATCGGAAGGTTCTTCAGAATTGGCTTCAAAAGGGTGATCAGCTGTTCATACGAGGCGTCAATGAGTTCCCAGAGCCTCTTGAGATTGCTGCCTACAATGGAAACATAGCCGATGTAAAACGACTCATTGATTCACGGTTTGACATGAATGCAAATGGGCGAGTTCTCAATGCTGCGGTTATGAACGGACAGGAGCAAGTGGTGCAGTTACTCCTTCATTATGGGGTAGATGTCAATTTGCATGGCGTATCACTTAACCATCCTTTGATAATTGCTCTGGAAGAAGGAGAAGCAGATATTGCCCGGATGCTCCTAAACCATGGGGCAAATGCCAATTGCTACCAAACCATTTCTCCGGGTTACAGGTACAACAACAGTGCACTACATCTTGCTTCCAAAACCGGAGACCTTTGGGCTGTGGAAAAACTCCTGGAGCTAGGAGCCGACATTCATGATCAGAATCCTAGAGGAGAAACGCCCTTGCATTTGGCTTGTGGACAGGTGATCCAGATGCTGCTGCATGCAGGTGCCTATGTCAACTCGGTGGATAATTTTGGCGATACGCGGTTACATACAGCTTCTAAAAGCGACTCTGTCAAAGATATGATGGTCTTGTTGAGTGCTGGGGCCGATGTCTGCTTAAAGAATAGAGATGGGTCAACTCCCTTGTACGAAGCCATCAAATGGCATGCAATGCGAGCGGTGAAGCTGCTGCTTGACAGTGTAGGCGATTCTGGCAAGGAAAGCGAAAACGAACTCAGTCTACATAAAGCCTGTCAGCATGTGAATTTGGCCGCCGCAAATCTCTTATTCCATAAGGGAGCGAACATTCACGCGCAAGATTGCGACGGCAAAACACCACTTCATATCGCTCTTTTGTACCATGACTTTCTTTCACATGATTTGGAATCAAACATAGATCTTATCTCTCTACTAGTACAACATGGAGCTGACCTTGATGCTCGGGACAACTCAGGTCGTACAGCTTTGCATGAAGCTAGCTCAAGAATGGAATCATACATGACTGAGCTATTGCTGGATTTAGGCGCGGACATTAATGTACAGGACTTTCGAGGTGAAACTCCTCTTTTTCAAGCGCTTTTTAGGGAAGATGGTTCTACTCCTTCAATGCAGGATGGAGCAAAGCTTTTGATCGAAAAAGAAGCGGATCTCAGCATCCAAAACAACGATGGAAACACACCTCTTCACAGAGGGCATGATGGCGTCTTTGGCTTGATTGAGATGATGCTGGACTATGGGGCTGATGTCAAAGATCTCAACAATCAGGGTCACTCACCTCTTGCTACTTTGTCCATCCAACCCCCCGACACACGCTGGGGTGTGAGTCAAACCATGAAGTTGCTGATAGAGAGGGGGGGAAAGGATATCAGGAAATATACCTAGATAGTAAATTTCGAACACTTCACGCTTGACATCACACATGTAATAAATGGAATTTGGAAAGTGGAAGTGTCTAGAACATTCACCAGACAATGGCCCATTTCCCTATATCGCGACAACGGTTACTATTATGTTCTAGAACACTAGCTGTAGGTACCGGGTGTACAACATGGGTTGTAAAGTATAAAGATTGCAATATTGAAACTGTATTAACAGTACTGGCACAAAGTATATAGTTAAACATTAACATCTCAGCGTTTAGTGCCTAGGGTTCTTTTACTACAGAGTATTATAAGACGTCTTACCGAAGCCTATTAGGGTTAGGATAGGGTTAGTATTAACTATCTAAGCTATCTTTGCCTAGGTGTTTTTCTTAAACTAAGATCTAGCTAATAAGATAGATAAGTGGAGATTTTCTAAAATATAAGGAAATAAGAAATAAGTAAAAGGAAAGAAAAGGCAGATATAAGAGATATAGCTAGAAAAAGGTAAAAAGAAGAGATATAGCTAAAGCTAAAAGAGAGATATAGCTAGAAAAGCTAGGAAAAAGAGATGTATAGCTATAAGCTAAAAAGAGGTCTAAAAAGACTTAGTCGCCAGTCCCGGGCGGGTTCACAGTGAACCACAGTGGCGAGTGGGGTTAGGGTTAACTTTAATATAAGCTAATTGGCCTAAAAAGCTAAGCGCATAGACTATTTATATAGAACTATAAGTAAAACTAGCTAAATAGGCAGCTAACCTTAAGCTAACCTTAAGCTCTCTAGGAATTAACCTTAAGCTTTAACTCTAAATAGAGAATAAAGATTAGCATTACTATAAGCAATAATAAAAAGTAAAATAAAATAGAATTAAAGTTTATAGTATATTATAATAAATATATTAAAATTTATTTATTTATTTATCTATTTAACTTTACTTATTTAGCCTTAAGAAGGAAATACTTAAGTATATCTATTTATTATAATTAATTAAAACCTATTAAGGATAACTACTATATCTATAAGCTCCTCAATAAGATAGCTATTACTAAAGGAGGTAAAAGAAGGAGGATTAGCATTATCAGTCTCCAATAATAATAATGCTGCTCTTATTAAGCCAGGAGGCCAGGTTATTTAGCTATACAAAGAGCTCAGAGTCCTCCTCTGCCTAGCCGCCATTAAGCCCGGCATAAATCAGGTCAAGCATCACTACTGTAATCGCCATAAGACAGTTAGGGCATAGCTGCAGGAGGTAATTGCATTTGCCGCCTCTTTTTTACCATTAGGCTTATGGCCCTAGACGCTTTAAGATTTAATAGATAAGGATATAGAGCTGCCAGTCAATAGGAGCCTATTAATTGCAGAGCTTAAGATATATATAGGCTTTAGCTGCAAGAGCTATTAGTATTTAACCTATAATTAATTAAACTATAATAAGCATTAGGTACTGGCTAAGCATAATGAGGAGGAGTATAAGGAGGAGGATAAGGAGGATAAGGAGGGTAAGAGCAGTAGGCAGTAATGCAATTAGGAATTAGTTATACTTTAGTTACTATAGAGGGCTTTATATATAAGATATTAAATCATTAAGATAGTATAAACTTATTGCAGTAGCTATAGAAGTAATAAGAGTAATAAAAGTAGCTTAAGAGAGGGCTTAAGTAATATTAATATTAATACTAATATTAATTTTAGGCTATTAAAGCTTATTAAAAGCTATAAAAAAGAGCTTAAAAAGGCTACTGCTAAATAGAGGAGAAAGGTTAAGGCACTAAGTGGCATTAATTAAAAGTTTTAATAAATGCAGTTTATAAAGTAAATAGTATATCTATAAGGTAAGGATAAGCTTGCACTTTATTAAGCTAATTTATTATTAATATTTAAAATAAATAAGTTAAAGCTTTAAAAGTAGAAGGCTTAAGATGTTAATATAAGGCTATAAGTATTAATTAAAAGCTTTTACTATAAGCTAGCATAAGGGTTAAAGCATCTTAATAAGATGCTAAATAAGATACTTAAGTAGCTTAAGAGTATTAATATAATAAAGCTAATTATAAAGCCATTTAAGTATAAGTAAGAGGCAGTAATAATAAAATAATATAATGCAGACTGAGAGCAATATCTATATTACTGCATTTATATCTAGCCACTTAAATAAAATAAGGCCTAAAAGGAGCACAGTATTTAATTTATAGATAAACAGTAAGGATATCTTGCTGATATTATATAGCAGCTTAATATTATGGCTAATTAAAATAAGAGGAGAGAAAAGAATTAAAGGCAAAAAAGGCAATAGCTATAGTAATAATAAAATTAAAAGAGTAATAATAATTATAAGACAGAGTCAGAGGCAAATACTGATTTTAATAGTAATATTAATAGCAATATTGCTATATTTAATTAAGTTATTTATTACTTTTATATTAATAGCATTAAGTAGAAGCTAGGCTAAAAGCAATACTGTAATCTATTGCTACACTTTATGGCCCTACTGAGCATTAAGGAGGATAGCAACTAGATCTCAGTGCATTTATATATCTACTTTCTGGCCGGCTTCTTATAGTACAGCTAGGTGCTAATACTAAAGTACTTCTTTAAAGATAATCTATATAACTTAGAGAATTCAGTATATAAGATAAGCTTTACTGCAATTAAATGCTTCTATAAGGGTTATGATAAATAGCTTATAAGCAGCTTATACTTACTATTTAATATAATTATTTAGTAAATAATATAGCTAAAGATACTGCAATTATAAGAAGGGGTAAGTATAGCTATAATGAGATAGTAATGGCAAGATAGTTAATTATCTAGATAAGAGCATTACTATAGCTAGCTTTTAGTTAATAGCTTAAGCAGTACTGCAGAAGGCTAAAGACTGGCTTAATAAGCTAATAAATAGCTAGTAAAAAAGGGCAAGCTATAATAGATAATATAGCTATAGAATATTATTAATAGCTTAATATATAAAGGGCTAAAATAGTTATTTATAATAAACTAAAAGAATATATAGCTATAGCCTAAAGTTAAGAAGGTAATAGATATTATAAATAAGAGATTATAGAAAATAATAAATACAGGCAATAGCAGTAAATAATATATATATCGCCAAAAGGCAGTTATAGAGTATTTTAGCTGGCTTAAGTTATTCTAAATAAAGATATATTTAATAATATATATTTAAGAAGGACAGCCTAAATAGGGTCCTAAGATAGCAATACTAAAGTACTATAATATTAAGTAGCTACTAAAAAATATCTTTATCTTTAATAGGCAGGTAGTTATTATTACTAACTGCAATAAGAGTAAAGGTCTAAGCAGCAAGATAGGCAGCCATAAGGTAGCTTGCTTCTTGCCTAAGCATTTAAGCTAAATAATAATAATATATATTGCATAGCTACTGCCATTTAAGAAGGTACTGCATTAGCTCACTGGCATCTATAAACTGTTTAACTCGCTTAATCTATAGATCTAGAAGTTAGCCAAGAAGGGGATATAGAATATAGCAATACTGAATAAGCAGCTTGCGCTTATCTCTGGCATTGAGATTAAGGCCTGACTAATAGTATTAAACTACTGATATATAGCTATAGAGATAGGCCATAAGATTAAGGACTTAATTATATAGCAAATCGATCTTAAGGCCGCTAAGGCTAATAGTAATAATAAGGTAATTAATTTAATAATAAGTAAGCAATATAGGCAGCTAAGGGTTAAATATATATAGAATAATTAAGTAATATATAGTAACTATATAATATAGAGCCACTATAAAGTTAACTTATAGTTTCTTAATTAGCTGCAGCTTAAAATAATATTAAATTATTAAAAAATTAGCTATTTATATATAATAATTTAAGTTCTAAATAGATAAACTAGTCCATATTAAGTTTATATTTATAGATAATATAGAGTATAATATTAAGCAATATAAAATATTATATCTCTTAATAATTAAGTAATGCAGTTTAGGCTTATTAATATAAAGATACTTAAAGTTAATAGCTAATAAGCTAGAATCTATAGAAGTGCAAATAAATATATTCTATATACTTATAATATATCTGCCTAGAGCAACATAATATAAGACTATTGTCAGTCCTAGAGCGATGTAGTCTTAAAGCGCTATCAGTCCAATATAGTCAGTCTTAGTCTAGTTAATAAGATAAGAAATAAAATGTAGGGTATATATAACGTAACTGCAGGGATTATAACACAATCTCTCCTCTTCAGTAGTCTTATCCTTAAGGCTTATTATTCTAGCTAATATTATTCTTCTTTCAATAAGTCCTAACTTAACCCTTTCACTATTATATGGCATTATGTCTAACTGTATCTCTAAATAGACTGCATAAAAGGATTGTAAACTTAATACTTTTGCATTATCCATTGAATTTTTAAGTGAAGAGGCTAATATGCCTTATACTTATTGTTTTTAAGGCGGCAAGAAGTGCCTAATATCTGCAGATTCTAGTCACTATAGTAAATATATTTAAGTTAAGAAATTCTATAATAGTATTTATATAGTATTATCCTATAAGTTATTTTTTAATATTTTTAAGTAGCTTTATTGATTTTTAGGTAGTAATGACTTTAATAAAGTAAAAAAGAAACTAGAGGGTAATAAAGATTAAATAAGTAAGGATTTTCTAAAACTTTATAAGGAAATAGCCACTCTATAGATATATCTTTCTAAGACTACTAATTGTTTATTATATATTTATAAGATTAAAAGTAAGGTAAAAAAGAAGTATTTTAAGGCTACTTATTGAGGTTTATAGGAGATAGAGTAATAAGATAGCTTACTATTAATATTAAATGCTTATAAGACTGCATTAATTAACGATCTTTAAGTTAATTATATTCTTAATAATATTAATTAATTTACTTTTAGGTTAAGTAATAATTTCTTTAATACTTTATCTTTATTTAACTTTAATAGAACTTCTTTAGTAGCCATTAAGTATTAATAAGGTATTTTAGTAATTTCTATATATTTTCATTTTTTAGGTAGTTTTTTTATTTCACTAAATATATTATCTTTCTATTAATCTTCTTTATATTTTTTACTTCTTCTGCCTTATAGACTTTTAATCTTAAGATTTCTTATAGCTTATTGCCTATTTTAACTTATATTATATTTACTACTAATTTAAATAATAAAATATAGAAGATTAAATAAAGCTTATCCTTTAGTAATAAGTTTAATTTATAGTTATTCCTTAAGACCTTCTTAATAATTTTATAAGGTTTAATATACTTAAAGTTTAGTTTATAACTTAATTATTTTATAGTAATGTTTTTTATAAATAGATATACTATATCTCCTTCTATAAAAGTAAAGCTTTTTACTCTCTTAAGGTTATAATATTATTATATTTATTTTCTTATAAATTCTAATTCTATTTAAAGTTTATTATATAGATTCTTTAAATTATTAATCTTAATAATTACTATAAAGTTAATATAGTTAATAAGTAAATATACTATTTAAGTAAGTGCATTAAAAATTCTAGCCTTTAACTTTTAAATTTATTTAAAAACACCACAAACCATTTAATTAATTAAA
>NJCR01002799.1:0-11449 GCA_002234235.1 Fusarium hostae
GGTCGGTTTGTTAGCCACACTGTTGATGTCTCCAGTCTCTAAGCCTGCTCTCTCTCTCATCTTTGACGTCTTGACTCATTATCACAAACTATCATCATGGCTTCGAACAATGCAGACGATATTGCCGAGAAGGCTACTGGAGCCAAGCTTCAACAGAGTCCAAGTGCAACTTCTTACCGTCTCGGTGATCACAAGCCCGTGGAGGACAGTGCTGTCCGCGATTTCTATGGGAGTGCTGTCAACGAGTCATATCGGTTGAAGTCTGAACTTGTTGCCCGCCATCTCTCAGAGATTGGCACTGGAAAGTGAGTATTTGGCAATCCACATGAGCACTTATGTCCATGCTGACAGTAACCCTTCCAGATTCCAGTGGATCCTCTTCGTCGTCAACGGATGCGGCTGGATGGTCGATAACTTCTGGTCCCAAGGCATTACCGCCGTTCGCCCCCCGATCATGAACGAATTCGACGATATAACTCGAATCAGCTTCAGTTCGGTGGCTTACTACGTTGGACTGATTGTTGGAGCTTTCTTTTGGGGTACTGCAGCTGATGTCATTGGCCGCAAGCCTGCTTTCAACTCTACCATCTTCATCGGAGCCATCTTTGCCTGTGCAGTTGCTGGGGCTCAGGACTTCATTACCTTCTGCTCTCTCTGGGCTGTTATTGGTACTGCTGCTGGAGGTAACGTCCCAGTTGACAGTATCGTGTTCCTTGAGTTTGTCCCACAGAGTCATCAGTGGTTGCTCGTCACGCTGTCTGCCTGGTGGAACCTTGGGCAGCTTATCGTGTCCCTTCTTTCATGGGTCTTCCTTGCCAACTTTGCTTGCAGTAGCCCTGAGGGTTGCCGCAGACAGGATAACATGGGATGGTAAGTATTTCACTCACGAACACTTCTGATTCATTGGACTAACAAGATGCCCTCTCCAGGCGGTACGTCATGATCACTCTCGGTGGCATCGCTCTTGTCCTTGCCTTGGTTAGACTGTTCGTCTTCAAGATCCCCGAGTCGCCCAAATATCTTCTCTCCAAGGGACGCGACGCAGAGGCTGTCGAATCGGTCAACTACATCGCTCGTTATAACGGCAAGCCCGAGACCCTGACACTCGAGATGATGCAAGACATCGACCGCCAAATCTACTCGTCTGCGGTAGTCTCATCTACCGGTGAACCCGTCCACGCCATTCCGGATCAGACCGAGAAGAAGCTTTCCATGAAGGATATACTCAAGGAGAACTTTAAGGACTTCAACATGAGCAGTTATCGTTCGCTCTTTGCCGGCCGCAAGATGGCTCAGCATAGTGCAGTCACATTCTTGATCTGGCTAACCATCGGAATCGCCTATCCGCTGTACTTTGCCTTCATTACTTCTTATCTGGAGTCCAAGAAAGAGTATACTGTTAGCTCATCGTTCAACCATACATATATGGTATACTGCATTGTTTCCGCTGTCGGTGTCCTTGGTCCGATATCAGCAGGTTTCCTGGTAGAGACTCGATTCGGCCGTAGGTGGATGATGGCCATCTCCGCAGTTCTCACTGGCGCCTTTCTCTTTGCATACACAGCTGTTGGCACTGAAGCCGCCGACATTGGATTCCAATGTGCTACAGCCATTCTTGGAAACTTTGGTGAGTCTCGCTTATCGCCCTTCTACTCTTTTCAAACACTAATACGTCTCGCAGAGTACGCCGTCATGTTTGCCTTTACTCCAGAGTCTTTTCCTGGACCTGTTCGAGGTACTGGTACTGGTATTGCAGCTACACTTCTCAGACTTGGTGGTCTTGTGGCATCTTTTATCTCAACGTATTCTGGGTTCTCAGTTGTGCCAATTTATGCGAGTGCAGCGCTTTGGATCGTGGTCGGCTTCTTCTGTATTGGTCTTCCTTATGAAACACATGGACATGCTTCTCTCTAGAGCCAGGATTGGAACACTTGTTTGCAGAAACAGGTATTAGGGCTCAAATAGTAGAGGTTTCTAATTAATGTATGTTTAAACTAGACTTTAACGCACAAAAGCACATGCTGTCTTGTGGAGTTTTGTCCCTCCCTTTTTCGATATTTAAGATTGTAAAACTTCAGTCTCAGTCATTGATTAAATACAAACAATCAAGAGACATGATTTCTGCGTAATGGTTTCAAAGATGTAGCCAACATCTCAATTGAGTACGTCTAAGGCTGTCAATGACTTATCATGTTGTTTTACTTCGTTTGGTGTTGTGTACATTACGCCCTCAACTTTTCTCAGACAAGTTAAATGATTGGCTCTTGAGATGATCCTGAGACTTTAAACATTCACAAATCAATACAATGTTTTCACCGACGGAGATAAATTGCGTATTTTGTAAGCAAACCATAGTCCCCAAGACTGGCATTGTCGTAAGGCATCTTGCTCGTCACTTTCAGATCAAAATTCACAACTCTTACCCGGGAGGAGTAAAGATGCTTGGTCCATAAAAGATGGCAAACATCCAATCGGATCTTGTTCGTTATGCATTCAGGCTAACCTTCTATGTCTTAGATGTTTTAATCTTTCCGACCCTGGTTCGCGTTGGCCAGACCCACCCCCATTCTTGTTCTTCCCTGTCGTTCTGTACCTTATCAGTGGTCAACAACAAAGATGGCTGAATCCTCGCATCTCCGTACCCACTCTCATCGTTCGAAGGTGGGGGACGGGGTACCAAGAGTTCATGGGTAGTTGCGATCGAAATAACAGGATGAAAACAAAAATGTATGAGGACAGAATACATCAGCTACTAAAGCTTCAACATCCATAGCTGCTTGATTCATCAATTCCAAACGCAACCAGATAGCTTTCCATCCCCTATTAACAGCTTTAGCTTTCTTGATAGCTCCGCATTCTCTCTTCCCCGATTTACATTCGCTACCTCAGACAAAGATGCCTATCGCTGTTACACCGCCAGCAGCACATGCTGCGCTGAAGGAGACCGTCCTGTTCTCGCCCTTGAAGCTTGGCAAACTGAACTTGAAGCACCGAATTGTGCAGGTACGAACTGAGAGTCAATTTTTGATCCGCAAAGCAGAACCTAACAGAATCCTTCCAGGCACCCAACACTCGCATGAGAAGTGAATTCGAGTCCCGTGGAGTTTATGTACCCGGCCCTCGCATGGTAAAATACTATAGTGATCGCTCCAGTGACGGCGGACTTCAGATCACTGAGGCGACCGACATTGCCCTGAACGCTAGTGCTTACCCCGGTGTTCCTGGCGTCTTTACCGACTCCCAATTACAGGGATGGAAGAAGGTAACTGATGCTGTCCATGCCAAGGGCGGTTTTATCTTTACTCAGCTGTGGCACACTGGAAGGGCATCTTGTAGTGCGCAGCGAGGTGGTGAGAGGGCTGTCTCTTCGGGTGATCAGCCCATGCCGGGTACATATCTGGATGGCACTGATACCAAGGATGACCCGCCTCGAGCCTTGACAGTGGACGAGATCCACAGCATTACTGCCGAATGGGCAGCTGCCGCCAAGCGAGCTGTTGAAGTTGCTGGGTTCGATGGTATTGAGATTCATGGTATATACACATCCGGTCTCTGTACTTCTACCTCTTGCTAACTGTTAGGGTTAGGTGCCAATGGCTATCTGCTTGAGCAATTCCTTCACGATAACATCAACAACCGAACTGACGAATATGGCGGCTCTGTCGAGAACCGATGCAGATTCCTCCTCGAGGTCCTTACTGCATGCTGTGATGCTATCGGTGCTGACAAGGTCGGTCTCCGACTTTCGCCTTACAACTACTTCCAGGGCACTAAAGACAGTGACCCCAACGCTCACTGGTCTTACCTTTGTGGCCAGATCGCCAGTCTTCCAGATAACCACAAGCCTGTTTACGTCCATATGTAAGTCAAATTCCATCATTGAACCGCCATCAATATAACTGACAATCATCAGGATTGAGCCCCGTTTTGACGAGGTTCTCGACGAGCAACAAAAGCTCGCTGCACTTGCAAACGGCAGTAGTAAAGATGGTACTGCTGTTGAAGTTGGCAAGCAGGCAAACTCGCTTAACATATTCCGCAACATTCTCAAGCCTTCTGGAATTCTATTTCTAGCTTGCGGAAACTTCAACAGAGACAATGCTCCTACCAAGATCAAGAGTCAAGAGGCTGACTTGGTTGCCATGGGTCGACACTTCATTGCCAACCCTGACTTGGCTGAGAGATTACAGAATGGCTGGCCCCTTAACGCTTATGACCGCGGTACATTCTATGGTGCTGATCCTCCGGAGAAGGGTTACAATGACTATCCTTTCTACAACCCTTCACAAGAGGTGAAGAGTGAAGCGTGAAGCGTGAAGTGTGAGTCTCGGAGTGGAGGTCGGTACTATAGACTACATATTGGCATGGGTTGCTTACCTGTAACCGAATAAACGCTTGATCAAGTGACTTCAGTGATACCAAAAGTGACAAAGGAAAGCTTATCTAGTTAAGTGTCTGCAGGAGTTACTAAAGCTTTTGTTTCGAAAGCGATAGCATTGCTCCAAGTCCAAAGTCGGACGCGGAGGCAACAAATAACAATGTAGCAGTCGGGAACAATAGGCATCGGAGTATTGGAGCCTACCAGATAGGTATTGCGAGTCCAATAAGTTTATCTATTTATTTATACCTCTGGTGCGAACTTAATTAATAACTTAGGACAGGCACCTGGCCTGTTCCTGTTGAGTTGTTCAAGATGGTAGCCACTCCTGGGGTTTCCCCGTTTCCATGCTTCCCGAGCTCACTACTCATGTTGCTACCTACTCCTTCTGGAAGACCCAAGATTGCTTGAGACACAGGGAGCAGGACATAAGGGGGTTTTGTTATGGCGTGGGTTCGGCCTTCTATGAGCTCGAATTGACAGCTGGAAGTTATACGCGACCGACGCCGGTCGACGCCTCTCCATCTTGTCCAATTCCATCACAAAGATTATCGCCCATCGCCCATCGCCGCCGTCGCCAACGCCATCAAGTCCATCGATCTTTTGCCGTCTTGCTTTCCTTTCTTTGTTCATCTCACCGTTTCGACTACCTTCGGGTGTCCAGATCCAATCTTCCTTGCGTTACCTCGCCTTCAATCGTTTGCGCTGCCCCGAGCCTAATCTCTCAACCGATTCCCCCCTCAACCCGCAA
Organism: Fusarium hostae; assembly: GCA_002234235.1. Classification (NCBI taxonomy): domain Eukaryota; kingdom Fungi; phylum Ascomycota; class Sordariomycetes; order Hypocreales; family Nectriaceae; genus Fusarium; species Fusarium hostae. The sequence continues at coordinate 5,130 of NJCR01002799.1, forward strand.
GCGTCTCGTTTCCCTTACCATCATGGTGCCTGCCTGTGTCGATAGTCGCCAAATGACCGGTCTAAGGGAGGACAAAGTAATGAAAATATCTGGATAGATTAGAATATCTTAGCATAATTTAGGATAACCTTTGTAGACTCTTTGACAAGTTTATTTTTACCCCTTGATATATAATCTTAAGTCTTCTGGCACCCTCAGGCCGATGCCGAGATGATTGCCGATGCACCCGCTACTACTATGACGTTTCGTACTTGCCTGATCTGCAAAAGATCCTCTGCCTTCCTATAGATACCTCCGCAAAGAGTTTGGAGTGTCTTCGCTCTCAGCGGAGGAATGGTTTTCATGTCAATGTCAATAGGGTGTTGATATTCGAATAGTGCTTGGATAATGCTATGCAATCCTTTCCAAATGTGATATTGACGAGGGACAAACTAACTAATGATACCGCAACCAAATAGTTTACACTACTTATACCTAGAGACCTGCTCTCAGTGAACCATTGCTGGCCTCGGACTCAAGTTGCGAGAACTTCTCGTCAACGTCCTTCCACATATCGTACGTCAAAAGCCATCGTCCAACTCCATGATACCTCCAAGGGAACGGGTCCTCTCCAGTCTCTGAGGACTGTGGTATGATCGGATTCTCTCCACTAAGCCACTCTTCATCCCACTTTCCATATTGCTTGAACCGTTCATCTCGCTGTCTCTGCTCTTCGCCATCGGGAAGATGATATATCCATTGGTTGTATGTCCCTCTTTGCACAACCATCTCCGTACGTTCTCGTCGACATGCTTCGTAGATAGCCAGAGCCTTCAGCTTCGAGGTGGGTGATTTATCGGTGAGCTTGGCGAGACATAGCCCAAGGACACCACCATCCTCTAGAGCCATACCAGCACCACTCGCGAGATATGGTAGTGTTGCGTGGACAGAGTCACCAAGCATAGTCAAGGCGCCTGAAGCGTGTGACCAGGTTGGGTCGAGGCCAGGACGGATACATAATCTCCACTTGAGAACAGAGTCGCAGAGGTTTAGCATCTTTCCAATACGGGGATCCCAATCGGCGAAATGGGCTCTCATCTCTTCGATGTTTCCCTTTAACGTATTGCCGCTATCGAGTGGAATATCATCTGGTACTAAAAGAACCATGTTGAAGAGTTCTCCTCCCTTCAGCACGTAGTTGACTGCATGTTTATCGGGGCCGACCCAGTAGTTGGCTTGGGGATCCTCCACGAAGGGTCTTAGGTCAGGGTCCTTTCTCATCTCGTCTGTCGACAGCAGGAGCCGGTACGCCAAGTCTCCTGTCAACTGTGGAGGATCGGATCGGCCGAGGAACTGTTCTCTGAGTGAAGAAGCGATGCCATCAGCACCGACTACTAAGTCAGATTTCATGGTTTGACCTCCTTCTAGAAACACAGTTGCGTGGCTGTTGTCGGCCGCTAGCTCGTAAGACAAGACTTTAGATCCACAGAGAATCTTAGCACCCAGCTCTTGAGCTCTGTTAAGGAGTGATTTATGCAAAGTAGCGCGATGAAAGTCGAGGAAGGGGTATCCTCCCGAGGCAGCCGCATAGCCGCGGTAATCCATTTCAGAGAGATGGTTTCCTTTCCATCCGATGAAGTTGCATTTTCTTGGCTTCGTAGCATTTTTGACCAATTCCTTCTCAAGACCCCAGGAGAAAAGAACTCGAGCAGCGTTGGGAAGGACTTGAATACCGGCGCCGACCTCGCCGATTGCTGGTGCAGACTCCAAAACCGTGACATCGTGGCCGGCGAGACGGACAGCAATTGCAGCACCGAGACCACCAAGTCCGGCTCCAACAATTATGACCTAATTACACATTAACTTGGAGAGTTTTAGAGATCAGAACTTTGTACTCACATGAAGCTTGCTCGAGTCGCTTCTCTCTATTACTTTCTGTATCCTGTAGTTGGGCATCTTGACTCCAGGCTGTTGTATCTTAATTGATGATAAGCAGAGAAGATAATATCGAGCCAAAGGTGTTTACATCCGTATTAAAGGTCTCACCGTGACGAAGTCCAGATCCTGTGGCAAGACTCATACAAGTGGTGGTGCGATTACTGGTTTGTCCGATTCACGCGGTCCATTGCCGATATGCTCGTGCCTACATTCTGGGTATAGATAACCATCATTAGCTCAAGCACGGCTCATGGGCCCGAGCTACATTACCCACTCACCCATGTCCGTTGGCATCCTCCCACTTATCAGGATAATGTGCGGGGAAGTGATAAGGGTGGGGATTTGGTAGCACTGTGGCGGAGTCCAGCCAAGCCTATCACTTATCAGAGTTACACTACTAATCAGTCAGAGTTTAACGGCATTCGGCAATCCCTCCCACTCTAGAACTCAACGTTTCCTCCCTCTATCTCTCGTTCATCTTTAACATTTCCCACCTCATCCCACTCTACAGCCATGTACGGGGCCGACGACGAGCTGTCCCTAGCGGTCGATGCGTTTCTTACAGAAGCCATGGGTCGTAAACAGACACAATCGCAGGGTCAATCAGGGTCCTCTCGAAGAGGTTCTGCAGCCTCACAGCCAGGTCCTCAGAGTGACAAGTCGTTTGAGTGTACTCATCCGGGCTGTAGCAAGAGATTCACGCGTTCAGAACACTTGCAGCGACATGCTCTCAATCACTTGCCGGGCGGTTCTTCATGTGACATATGCCGTGCACACTTCAAACGGCCTGATTTGTTGAGTGAGTGACCATGTTTTGTATAGCCGAGTCAATCAAAGTTTGTTCTTACATATCCAAAGGGCGACATATGGAAAGACATCGCCAAAAGGATATTGAGGCCGGAGGAACCGGCTTTGGCGTTCTTGATACAGGAAAGAGATCTTGGGAAGCCCCCGACGGTACGGTCGTTGAAAAGCGGCCGTGTCGGAACAGCAACACGAAAGCCAAAAGTGCCAAGGGTTCAGGACAGAACCCTCAAGAAACACAACAAGTCCCATCTCCAGAATCCGATCAAGCAGACAACACAAGGAATCAATCCCCTGGGCTGATCACTTGGGGCCATACCGAAGGCCGGCCAGTAAATGGAGTCGATCTTCATACCTCATCCGATTTACATATTGAAGACTCCATCTTTGTTCACTCGGCCGCTGAACTGGTCACAGAGGATCACTTAGCAAACTTTACCACCTCAACCGACCCATTCGATCACGGTGAAGGCATAGGCGAATTTTCATTCGACCAGCTCGACCCCCTACTCCTCAACGACTCGTTCGTGGACACCGCAGCACTCGACTACACGCAAAACTTTCAACCAGACACTGCCAGCTCGTTTAACATGCCCTATACGACTGCTTTGGACTACAACTGGTTGTTTAACATGAACCTGAACCCAACATCAACATCCCTCGCAAAAGCCAACCAGCAGTATATACCATCCGTCCAGACGGAGGAGCCCGTCCAGATATTATCACCAGACTCTATCAACAGCACACGCCGTTGGTCTGAGTCGGTTCATTCTCATACCAGCGATGCGAGACAAGATGCTTCTGATCCCCGAACCGCAGTCTTGAATCAGACCAAGACAGTTTCAGAGAACCTAGCCAGCTCTATGGCGGAGTCTAGAGTGTCAACGCAACAGAAAACCATTAAAAGCCTGAGGTCCAACGTCACCCACGATCATCAATATGTCGAGGAACCGCAGTTCAACAGACCATTCTCGATGCTTGAGAAAGGTCCGTCGATACCCAAGATTGACGAAAGCGTGCGCAAACGAATTCTTCAAGTCGTCAAAGCTGCCAACCCATCTTTACCTGATTCTCGCCACTCCCTGTGGGATGAGCCACTATTGTCACGAGACTCTCTACAGACCTATCTGGAATTGTTCTTCGTCAAATTCAATACGGCCTACCCACTCATGCACCTTGCAACCTTTGATGTGAACAGAATGGAACCTCTGCTTCTAATCTCGGTCATCCTGCTTGGCGCAACTTACTCGTCCAAGGATGCGCATCAGCTGGCTGTGTGCATCCACGACGTTATACGGCCTAGCATCTTTTCCCATGCTAGCTTTTCGGCTCGTGCGGAACTTTGGACTCTGCAGACCATCCTCTTGGTGGAATGCTTTGGGAAGTCTCGGGCTGGACAGAAGCAGCACGACATGAGTCATCTCTTCCATGGACTTCTTATAAACCTCATTCGCAGATCTGACTGCCAGTCTGTTCGCCCTCAAGGGCCGCCAGCTGACTGCACCGATACAAAAGAAGGTGTAGTGCGAGAGGCTTGGAGACGATGGGCCATTGCAGAACAAAAGAAACGGCATGTCACTCTAGGAAGATTCTTACTGGTAGCATTCAGCTAACATATCATTACAGTCTCGCTCTGCTGTGCTTCATGTGGGATACACAGCATGCAGTTCTTTTCTGCCAGAGTCTCTGTATGTCTGCTTTTGAGCTTCGTCTTGAACTGCCCTGCAGCCAAAGAATATGGGAAGCTACAGACCCAATCTCCTGGGCTATGGCATGGCGCTCATCAGCCTGCAGTTACCAGCAGACCTTTTACCTTCCGAGTCTTAAATCCTATCTCGGACCATCGGTGCCGCGTCCACAAGCATTGACAGGATTGTCTCACGTCCTTATGCTGCATGGTTTGATGTCAATAGCATGGGATATGCAACGTCGTGACCAGACAGCGCTCGGAGTAGTGGACGGTGATGCACCTGGTTCGAACTGGCGAAAGCTCATAGGGAACGCGTATGATGCCTGGAAAGAAGGCTTCGATGCTTACATAACCTCCATTATTTCTCAACTCCAGAATACACCTGAGGACCAGACCAGAAGGAGCGAGTACGTAGCGTTTGCTACAGCGTACAATGCTTTATTTCACTCAGCGCAAGCACTTCTTCATATGGAGTTTCTCGATATACAAATCTACGCTGGTGCTCGCCATATATTAGGCCGACCAGTTCAGCAGAAGGACTATCGCCGATCCGCAAAGGCAGTCAAACAGTGGGCTTCTTCAGTGGCAGAACCACCAAACAAAGATAAAACCTCCAGCGCCGAACAGAATACAAGAAGCCGGAAGAAGCCAGCCTCTATAGCTGCATGGCATGCAGCCCGCTTGCTTCATGAAAACACCCAAGTGCTTACGCGTTCAGACGCCATGCAGCTCTTTCACGTCCCTTGGTGTCTGTACCTAGCAACTCTTGCATGCTGGGCATTCTGCCACGGCCAGCCCAACAGAGGTGGTATGCTTGACATGGAAGAGGATGCTGATGGCAGCGATGATGAGAGCGATGAGATCATCTGGAATCCTCGAGGAGAGATGCATAACCTTGTGTCAAGAATGGCTCAAAATGGGCCTGAAGATATGGATGTGAAGACAGGTCAACAACGACAAATCGTCGGGCTTGTGTGGACTATGGCTGAGACATTGAGTAAGGTTCGGTGGGGTATCTTGCATGCTGGGGTTGTTGTGTTACGGGGATTAATACCACAAAGACTTATTAACCAGTATGATGAGCCACATGATGATGCCTTTTAAGTCAGATAGACTGATTTCAATAGAAATATAGCATACTATGCTATTGCAGTCACTGATCAACGGTCAACACTTGTGTTAAATCATTCATTACCCTCATTGTATGTGAACCTGTTTTTGTATCTCCATGCAACAAGGAACCGCCAATCCAAAACTCACTTCAACGCGAATCGGAAGATTGTGTCTATAACCTTTACTGCTATATATATCTTTTCACCTTATAAGAAGAACCAGCCTCGGTATCTCAATAGCAAAATTCTTCAATTCATGGAGTTATCGAGATGATGTAGTTCTGTAACTTGAAGTTTGAGAAGTTTACAGCGATGCTAATCAGGCTACCCTGTTCCCCCCACCAATCAACTGGAGAAATCATTGTAAGATGCCTCCTTGGCAACTTAGTGATATCAGAATTAAATGCTTACCGTTTGGTCAATGTCTTGCTTAAAAGATCTTGTGAATTCCCCATGGAATTCCATGCTGGTGAGCTATTTCACATCTTGAAAGCCCTTGGCTTCTACACATATATACCTTATTCTCAAATCCACATCTACCTCTTCTTTTCTTCAGCTGCTTAGCCTTTAGGATCCTTATAGCTTCATCCCAGTCAAGATGACAAACGTTGATTGCAAAGCAGAAAAGCCCAATAGCTTGAGTCATTAGAGACACAGTCATGCTGGAGACAAACTTGATGTAGAGATTTGCGAGTTTGCGGAACTGAAGCCTCGCTTGTCTGTCATCGCAGCAGTCGGCATTCAGTACAGCATCAGCGCCACGCCTCTTGCAGTCCATATTCTAGGTTTTCTTCTTA